>SKCR01017060.1:0-263120 GCA_019454045.1 Zanthoxylum bungeanum | reverse complement strand
TGAAAGTCCATCGGACTTTCTTTAATTAAATGAACATTAGATGTTAGTTGGGATTTGAACCCGATTGATTAGATTTGGAATCTAAGTCATTAAAGCACATTAAAAGTGTAAATATTTAATTTGGAATTAAATAACAGAATTAGTATTGAATACGCTTAAATTGGATTTACGAGTAGTTCGATATAATTCATGAATTCGTACTTTAAGTACTTATTCTCAAACGAGTTGGGACTCGCGCAACCAAAATCAACCGTTGTTTGAACATTGAATGGTCACCTAATAAAGACTAATTAATTGGATTAGATTTGTTGTATAACATGCCTTGAATGGATAAATGTGGATGTGTTGAATGAATAGTGCATATCGGATGGATATTAGAAGGGAAAGGGTAATTTTAGAAATTATTGTAAATTTGGAATTTATAAATTGGACCTGCGTGACCATCCTTGTCTCTTATTATCACTTTGTATTCTCTTCTCACCTAATTCCCCTCATTGCAATGAGGTTTCTGTAATTGTATTATGTAATTGGGTAGAAGTAGAATAGTGCTAGCTGGGGAGAGGAAAATGAGTGATTTGTTCTAGGAATAAGTTGTTATATATACATCCGCATATCACTATTAATTTACTTTTCTCGCCTTATGATGTTTTAGAAGCATGCTTAAGGGTGTATGATGATGAGACCTAACAAAGATAATTAATTGTTGCCAATTACGCGAAAAACCCTCAAATAAATATTAAGCGATTTTTCCTTCCGTTGAGTGATTCTTACTCAAGATCCAAAATTGGCATTGGTTTGTTGGCCAAAGTCAAGGCCTTTGTCAATTGCGAATGTGTTTGAATCATGAGAGTTTTGTACTATATCGTTGTCTTGTCCAAGTTGTGATTTGTTGGCCAAGTCAAGATCACTTCTTGTCCAACGACATTGATCACGAAGCTTTCCATGTCAACGGTCCCGCTTAACTGGAATCGTTAAGCTTGTTCTGCCAAAGCCAAGGCTTAGTTGATTCAGAGGAAATAGGTTAGGAAATACATTGGATATATTGGCATATATATGTTTCGGACTTGGATGTCCACCTACCGGATCTAGGAATTGGATGAGATCCAATTGATCTTCGAGATCTACCTAGTTAAATATCATACAGCTTGTTGGCCAAAGTCAAGGTTGTGCTTATTTAACGGGATCCTAGCCCACTAGGAAACTGTTTTCCCGAGTACTCAACAGAGGGTTAGAGGCTCGCCGAAAAAATAGTTGGAGGCTAGTATTGAATTGAAATTTCATTCAGATACTTAGCTTTACGCGCTTTCAAATTATTTCGTCAAAATTTTTTTTTTAGTTGGACTAATATAATGTTTTTTCTTGTAACAGTTTGACTGTACCCATAAATCGTTGACTAGACAGTTGGACTGTCGTAGTCAAGATGACTAGTAAAGGGAAATGTCGAGACATCATAGGGCATGGCGAGAATATCTTCAAGGGCACAAACTGTGCAGATTGGGAAATGAACTTAAGGATAGTCCTTGGTTCTGAGAGGTTGCTATATACGATACAAAGGCCTCTCGGCCTAAGCCCAAACCTGATGAGCTACTTGAGCTGGATCTTTGGAAGACTCATAGCGATGATTGTGAATACTGCCCAGTCAATTATGCTTGCTGCTATGACTCAGCATTTCCGTCGGTAAAAAGGACTTGGATCCTTATAACATGTTGGCGAGGTGGTTGCAAGATCTTCATCGATCTAACAAGAGATCGCAAAGATATGAGTTGGTTAAGAAGCTCTTCCGATCACGCATGTCAGACGGCATGTCTGTTGAGTCCCATGTGGCACAGATGATTGCTGACATAGATGAGTTGGCAGAGATGGGGATAGTCTTTGAGGCTGAGATTACAGTAGATATGATCTTACAATCTCTCCCCGATACCTGGAAGCAGTTCATCATAAACTACAATTTGATGAACACTCAGGATACTCTTGAGAGTTAGTTATTTCAATCTCAGGGAAGCTGAGAAGGAACTTCTCAAGGGCAGCAAGCGTGAGGCGCACTTCGCTTCGACATCTCAGACACCAAGGGCTGGGCTCAGGGCAACTGGAGGTGTGAAGAAGAAGAAGCATAAGCGCAAGGGCAAGGCTAAATCGTCAAAGGCTTCCGGGAAGCCGAAGGACAATCTCAGGATGTTTGCCTCCAGTGCGGCAAGCGAGGTCACTGGAAGCGTGATTGCCGCGAGTACAAGGCGCTCCGGAGGAGAAAGGCGGGAGGCGGGAAAGGCACCGGCCTCAGGTATGTTGTTATTGAAATAAACATGACTACTTCTAGTTTTAAAAATTGGATTTTTGATTCAAGTTGTGGTACTCATATATATACTGATGTGCAGGATCTGCAGATAAGCAGGAGACTGGCTTTAGGGGAGATTGATCTGTGTGTTGGAAATGGGACACCTGTTGCTGTTTTGGCCGTAGGCACTTTTCTTTTGGAACTACCCTCAGGGCATGTACTTGAACTTAATGACTGTTATTATGTACCTAGTTTGACTAGGAATATTATTTCTGTTTCTATGTTAACCCAATGTGGGTACACTTTTATATTTCGGAAACTGGGTGTTACTTATATAAAAATGATGTAGAAATTTGCACTGCTGTTGCAAATAATTGTATTTATATTTTGAATATAAATGAATCTCCAACATATAAAATAACAACAAAAGGCTTAAAATGAGTAATCCAATGATGAAACTTATATGTGGCATTGTCGTCTGGGACACATAAACAAGACTCGCATATCCACACTTTCGAAGAGTGGGTACTTGGACAGATTTGATCTAAATTCATATGACGTCTGCGAATCTTGCATATTAGGCAAAATGCCTAAATCACCTTTTAGCGGTAAAGGTGAACGCGCCACCGAACTGTTAGCCCTCGTTCATAGTGACGTATGTGGGCCCATGTCTAGCCAGGCTAGAGTTGGATACGAGTACTTCGTAACCTTTACGGATGATGCATCACGTTATGGTTATGTGTATCTCATGAGACACAAGTCGGAAACTTTGAGAAATTCAAAGAGTTTCGACACGAAGTTGAAAAACAGACAGGTAAGAGTATAAAGACATTACGGTCGGACCGTGGTGGCGAATACTTGAGCAAGAGTTTCTAGATTACTTGAAAGAATATGGTATTCTTTCACAGTGGACTCCTCCCTCGAACACCGCAATTAAACGGTGTGTCCGAACGGAGAAACCGAACTTTGTTGGACATGGTTAGGTCTATGATGAGTCGCACTGAGCTATCTATTTCCTTTGGGGATATGCATTAAACAGTACAATTCTTATTTTGAATAAGGTTCCGTCAAAGTCTGTACAACAGACACCATATGAGATATGGACAGGAAAGGAAAGAAACCGGGTTTCTCATTCCTAAAGATTTGAGGATGCTGGGCATACGTCAAACGTTTGGAAGGTACCAAACTTGAACCCAAATCGGATAAATGCCTATTCGTAGGATATCCTAGGGAAACCAAAGGATATTACTTCTATCACCCACGAGAGAACAAAGTATTTATTGCTCTACATGCGGTTTTCCTTGAGAAGGAATTCCTAAATGCAGTGATTAGTGGGAGGAAAGTAGAACTCGATGAAAATCGGAGTGATACTGTTCCTGGCATCGAACCCTCGATGGAACATGAACAGTCCATCCAGGATGAGACTGTACCACAATCTTCAATTACACAAGGACCGCGTAGGTCGGAGGGAGTCAGGAGACTGCCTGAGAGGTATGGGTTCCTGATCTCGCCTCATGTCGATATTAATCTTATTGAGGATAACGAACCGGCTACGTTTGAGGAAGCGATACAAGATATCGATTCCGCTTTATGGCAAGAGGCCATGAAGTCCGAAATGGATTCCATGTACACCAACCAAGTTTGGACACTGGTTGATGCACCAGAAGGCGTAAAGCCTATTGGATGCAAATGGGTCTTCAAGAAGAAGACCGGCATGGATGGCAATGTACAAACATACAAAGCTAGGCTTGTAGTGAAGGGGTATCGTCAAGTACATGGTGTCGATTATGACGAAACCTTCTCACCTGTTGCCATGGTTAAATCCATTCGGATAATGCTTGCTATAGCTGCATATTTCGATTACGAGATATTGCAGATGGACGTTAAAACTGCTTTCCTTAGCGAAAACCTGTTGGAGGATGTTTATATGCAATAGCCTGACGATTTTATCGTGCCTGGACTTGAAAACAAGGTTTGTAAGTTAAATCGGTCCATTTATGGACTGAAGCAAGCATCGCGGTCATGGAACCAACGTTTTGATGAAATCATAAAAGAATATGATTTCATTCAAAATGAAGATGATCATTGTGTATACAAGAAGGTTAGTGGGAGAGCACTGACTTTTATTGTCCTTTATGTTGATGATGTATTGCTAATAGGTAATGACATTCTCATGTTAACGTCGGTGAAAGCTTGGCTTTCATTAAAATTCTCCATGAAAGATCTGGGAGAAGTAGCCTTTATTCTGGGAATAAAGATCTACCGGGATAGATCTAGAAAGCTGCTTGGACTCTCCCAGAGCACGCACATTGACAAAGTGTTGAAGAGATTCAACATGGATCAGTCCAAGAAGGGACTGTTGCCAATGTCACATGGTGTCTATCTATCTAGGGACATGTGTCCTAAAACTCAAGATGAGAGAGACAATATGAGTCGGACATTGTTCGCCTCGGCAGTCGGATCAGATCGATCATGTATGCCATGATATGTACGCGACCTGATGTCTCATATGCTTTGAGCATGTGTAGTCGCTATCAGGCCGATCCAGGTGAAGGTCACTGGAAGGCGGTTAAAAGTATCCTTAAGTATCTTAGACTAACTAAGGATGCCTTCTTAATCTATGGAGAATGAGAACTTAAGGTATCTGGGTATACCGATGCAAGTTTCCAAACCGACAAAGACGACTTTAAGTCGCAATCTGGGTACATATTTTGTTTGAATAATGGAGCAGTGAGCTGGAAATCTTCCAAGCAAGATACTGTTGCCGATTCAACAACAGAAGTGGAGTACATTGTTGCAGCTGAAGCGGAAAAGGAAGCAGTTTGGATCAGGAAATTCCTAATTGGATTAGGAGTAGTTCCGTTAGCATCTGAGCCCGTTACATTGTATTGTGACAATAACGGGGCTATAGCACAGGCTAAGGAACCGCGGTCTCATCAACGGTCCAAGCATGTTCTTCGACGATTCCGTCTGATATGTGAGATCATACATCGTGGCGATGTGAAGATCGAGAAGATCGCATCAGATGACAACATAGCAGATCCGCTGATGAAAGCTATTTCACATGAAAAGTTTGAGCGACATGTACATAGTTCAGGTATTAGATGCTTAAGTGACTGGCTATAGGCCAAGTGGGAGATTGTTAGACAGTTATGACCCATAGCGTCACTGTTTGTAAAAGACATTGTGTTTTTGTACAAAATTAATTATGTAGTAATGAAATTGCCTTTTACCGTTTAGTAATTCATTTACTTTTATATTCAAATGGTAAAAGTCCATATGATTAGTTCCGGATTGACATGATATGAGACAGTATCAATCCATAAAGATTTAATCATTAAATATCCCTAGTCGTAGTATTATCGAGACTGGACATCGATAATGCAGAATAGACTAGTATTCCACTTGTGCGCGTTGTGAGGGCATAACGGCATAGTTCTCATATATTAAGTATTGGATACTTATGCGAGTGCGATATGAGGTTGTGTTTTACCGATAGTACGGAAAACAGCTTCGCTCTGGATAGACCCCGCAGAATCCCATTGGTAGTATGTATATGTGTCTATGGGAGTCCGCTTCAGGGTAGGTGTATATGGTCTTAACCTGAGACTTGCATCGCTAATACTTACGACAATCGGTAAACTTTGGTTTTGCTCGTCCAGGGGCTGTAACAGGTTATGTGTACACCTCAACCGGGCTTATTGAGAATCGTAGTGTATTGGGTGTGATGTCGAGATGGAAATATCACTTCAGACATATGGAGATGATGATCGCGATGGGATACAGAACTTGATATCTATAAAGGTGCAACCGTCGGGATAATATGACAAGGTCAGGATTATCCGATTCAAAGAGACTAGTTGCTTCATATCCGATATGTGCTTCGTACGGGGCAGACACTATTCCAGCCTCAGGCCTTGCACATGATCATCCGATACTGGATCGCTATACACTATACTACGATATACTACGCCTGACAAAGATCTTATATTCCAGTAAGTATGTTTCTAGAGAATTGGGTAGGCATGGCGCTTTGCTAGAAGCCAACCTTGTCTCGTAAATCGGTAAAAATGTCGTACTTGGTACGTACGTGTTCGGATAATCCGACGACCGGATTTACTGCCAACATATCTAGAGATCTCTTGGGTCGCTTCCCGAAGATTCACCGATGACGTATGATTCGAACTTAATTAATCTGGGATTAATTATGGAGAGACTTTATCTTGGATAAAGTACTATTTGAAGAGAGAGAAAGATTAATTTGAAATTAATCGTTAAAATAATATATTTGATATATTAAACGAAATTCGATTTCGATGCGGAATTAAAATTAGATTTTAATTCGGGCAAACGAATTAATTTGGAGTTAATTCGTTAGCGATGTGAATAGTAATTTTGCTAGGCATAATTATTTAATTAAATTTGATTTAATTAACGTCACGACGGAAGTTCGCTAATTTGGAATTATCGAACTCGAGCCCAGGAGTATTTGCGGGCCCACTTGCATTCGGAATCAAGTGGGGCCCACATGTCACATCAACCATCACATCACTAGTCAAGGATTACCTTTTTGGTGATGGGATTAGGTGGTGGTTGATGGTGTAAGAAACACTCCAAAATCTTGAAAGAAAGGTGATTGACTTTTGATTTATTTTTTGACCAAAGTTGGTATATCTTTTATTTTGTTTTTGAAACAAATATATAAGATAAATAAAATCAAAAATTCACTACTCTTCCTCTCTCCTTATGACCGAAACCTACAGCAGATTTTGGCTCTCCAATTTTCTTCCATTTTCTTACAAACTTTGTGAAGAAAGTGTATAAGTTTAGAACTTTAATACACATCTTTGGCTAGCACCATCAAGGAATCCTACCAAGGTGATATGGAAACTAATTCTTGAGCTTGGAAGGATCAAACAAAGCTTGGAGCTTCATCAATCCTCTTGGCCGAATTCATCACCCAACAAAGGAGATTTTTGTTGCTCAACGGATCCACAAACCGATCGATGTAAGTGTGATTCCGCCACTCTTCATCTTTTATTCATTCATTTTACATGCTTTTGATCTTGGGACAAGTTTTAGAAACTCCAACAATGGTATCATTGAGCTTAAAAAACATGAAAAATATTAGGGTAAAATTTGGGGAAAATTGATTGAAGCATGATTTGATGAAATTGTTTGATTAAATATGCTTAAATGTATGTTATTTGATGTTATACATTATCAATTTCATGGAAAATAAATTGGATTAATTTTCCCCCCCAATAAAGGCTTGGCCGAATACTACCCAAAGCATTGGACTTGGTATTTTGTTGTTTGTAAGATCATTGGATGACTTTAAAACGGACATGAAATGACGATTTGTAATTCGATCGGATTGAAAATGAAATCGGTAAAATTTCACTACCTTGGCCGATGTAAAGAGGCATATTAGGGACTTGATTTTTTGATTAAATAATGTTGGATATGTATTTAAGATAAAAAATATGATTAATGGATTAATTTGATATTTTGGAAATATTGATTTAAATGATTAATCATGACATTACACTTTAATTAATTAAGTTATAAAATTTGGAATTTTAAAATTTGGTTAATTGGGCTTTTATGTTTAATTGGGCCTTATGGGCTTGATATTGATTTTATGGAAAATGAGGGTGATTCCTTATTGGGCTTGGTAATTGAGTTTGACTCACTTTAACCAAAGCCCAAGCCTAATGAAACCAATTGAAAGTCCATCAGACTTTAATTAAATGAACATTAGATGTTAGTTGGGATTTGAGACCCGATATGATTAGATTTGGAATCTAAGTCATTAAAGCACATTAAAAGTGTAAATATTTAATTTGGAATTAAATAACAGAATTAGTATTGAATACGACTTAAATTGGATTTAACGAGTAGTTCGATATAATTCATGAATTCGTACTTTAAGTACTTATTCTCAAACGAGTTGGACTCGCGCAAAATCAAACCGTTGTTTGAACATTGAATGGTCACCTAATAAAGACTAATTAATTGGATTAGATTTGTTGTATAACATGCCTTGAATGGATAAATGTGGATGTGTTGAATGAATAGTGCATATCGGATGGATATTAGAAGGGAAAGGGTAATTTTAGAAATTATTGTAAATTTGGAATTTATAAATTGGACCTGCGTGACCAGCCTTGTCTCTTATTATCACTTTGTATTCTCTTCTCACCTAATTCCCCTCATTGCAATGAGGTTTCTGTTATTGTATTATGTAATTGGGTAGAAGTAGAATAGTGCTAGCCGGGGAGAGAGGAAAGGGAGTGATTTGTTCTAGGAACAAGTTGTTATATATACATCTGCATATCACTATTAATTTACTTTTCTCGCCTTATGATGTTTTAGAAGCATGCTTAAGGGTGTATGATGATGAGACCTAACAAAGATAATTAATTGGTTGCCAATTACGCGAAAAACCCTCAAATAAATATTAAGCGATTTTTCCTTCCGTTGAGTGATTCTTACTCAAGACCCAAAATTGGCATTGGTTTGTTGGCCAAAGTCAAGGCCTTTGTCAATTGCGGATGTGTTTGAATCATGAGAGTTTTGTACTATATCGGTGTCTTGTCCAAGTTGTGATTTGTTGGCCAAAGTCAAGATCACTTCTTGTCCAACGACATTGTTCACGAAGCTTTCCATGTCAACGAGTCCCGTTTAACTGGAATCATTAAGCTTGTTCTGCCAAAGCCAAGGCTTAGTTGATTCAGAGGAATAGGTTAGGAAATACATTGGATGTATTGGCATATATATGTTTCGGACTTGGACGTCCACCTACTGGATCTAGGAATTGGATGAGATCCAATTGATCTTCGAGATCTACCTAGTTAAATATCATACAGCTTGTTGGCCAAAGTCAAGGTTGTGCGTTATTTAACGGGATCCTAGCCCACTAGGAAACTAGTTTTCCCGAGTACTCAACAGAGGGTTAGAGGCTCGCCGAAAAATAGTGGGAGGCTAGTATTGAATTTGCAATTTCATTCAGATACTTAGCTTTACGCGCTTTCAAATTATTTCGTCAAAATTATTTTTATTAGTTGGACTAATATAATGTTATTTTTCTTGTAACAGTTTGACTGTACCCATAAATCGTTGACTAGATAGTTGGACTGTTGTAGTCAAGATGACTGGTAAAGGAAATGTCCGAGACATAATCATGGGTGAGAATATCTTCAAGGGCACAAACTTTGCAGATTGGGAAATGAACTTAAGGATAGTCCTTGGTTCTGAGAGGTTGTTATATTCGATACAAAGGCCTCTCGGGCCTAAGCCCAAACCTGATGAGCTATTTGAGCTGGATCTTTGGAAGACTCACAGCGATGATTGTGATACTGCCCAGTCAATTATGCTTGCTGCTATGACTCAGCATTTCCGTCGGTAAAATAGGGACTTGGATCCTTATAACATGTTGGCGAGGTTGCAAGATCTTCATCGATCTAACAAGAGATCGCAAAGATATGAGTTGGTTAAGAAGCTCTTCCGATCACGCATGTCAGACGGCATGTCTGTTGAGTCCCATGTGGCACAGATGATTGCTGACATAGATGAGTTGGCAGAGATGGGGATAGTCTTTGAGGCTGAGATTACAGTAGATATGATCTTACAATCTCTCCCCGATACCTGGAAGCAGTTCATCATAAACTACAATTTGATGAACACTCAGGATACTCTTGGAGAGTTATTATCAATCCTCAGGGAAGCTGAGAAGGAACTTCTCAAGGGCAGCAAGCGTGAGGCGTACTTCGCTTCGACATCTCAGACACCAAGGGCTGGGCTCAGGGCAACTGGAGGTGTGAAGAAGAATAAGCATAAGCGCAAGGGCAAGGCTAAATCGTCAAAGGCTTCCGGGAAGCCGAAGGATAAATCTCAGGATGTTTGCCTCCAGTGCGGCAAGCGGGTGTCACTGGAAGCGTGATTGCCGCGAGTACAAGGCGCTCCGGAAGGAGATAAAGGCGGGCAAGGCACCGGCCTCAGGTATGTTTGTTATTGAAATAAGCATGACTACTTCTAGTTTTAAAAATTGGATTTTTGATTCAAGTTGTGGTACTCATATATGTACTGATGTGCAGGATCTGCAGATAAGCAGGAGACTGGCTTCAGGGGGAGATTGATCTGTGTGTTGGAAATGGGACACCTGTTGATGTTTTGGTCGTAGGCACTTTTCTTTTGGAACTGCCCTCAGGGCATGTACTTGAACTTAATGACTGTTATTATGTACCTAGTTTGACTAGGAATATTCTTTCTGTTTCTATGTTAACCCAATGTGGGTACACTTTTGTATTTCGGAACACTGGGTGTTACTTATATAAAAATGATGTAGAAGTTTCCACTGCTGTTGCAAATAATGGTATTTATATTTTGAATATAAATGAATCTCCAACATATAAAATAACAAACAAAAGGCTTAAAATGAGTAATCCAAATGATGAAACTTATATGTGGCATTTTCGTCTGGGACACATAAACAAGACTCGCATATCCACACTTTCGAAGAGTGGGTACTTGGACAGATTTGATCTAAATTCATCTTGCTTATTAGGCAAAATGCCTAAATCACCTTTTAGCGGTAAAGGTGAACGCGCCACCGAACTGTTAGCCCTCGTTCATAGTGACGTATGTGGGCCCATGTCTAGACAGGCTAGAGGTGGATACGAGTACTTCGTAACCTTTACGGATGATGCATCACGTTATGGTTATGTGTATCTCATGAGACACAAGTCGGAAACTTTTGAGAAATTCAAAGAGTTTCGACACGAAGTTGGAAAATAGACAGGTAAGAGTATAAAGACATTACGGTCGGACCGTGGTGGCGAATACTTGAGCAACGAGTTTCTAGATTACTTGAATGAATATGGTATTCTTTCACAGTGGACTCCTCCTCGAACACCGCAATTAAACGGTGTGTCCGAACGGAGAAACCGAACTTTGTTGGACATGGTTAGGTCTATGATGAGTCGCACTGAGCTATCTATTTCCTTTGGGGATATGCATTAAACAGTACAATTCTTATTTTGAATAAGGTTCCGTCAAAGTCTGTACAACAGACACCATATGAGATATGGACAGGAAAGAAACCGGGTTTCTCATTCCTAAAGATTTGGGATGCTGGGCATACGTCAAACGTTTGGAAGGTACCAAACTTGAACCCAAATCGGATAAATGCCTATTCGTAGGATATCCTAGGAAACCAAAGGATATTACTTCTATCACCCACGAGAGAACAAAGTATTTGTTGCTCTACATGCGGTTTTCCTTGAGAAGGAATTCCTAAATGCAGTGATTAGTGGGAGGAAAGTAGAACTCGATGAAAATCGGAGTGATACTGTTCCTGGCATTGAACCCTCGACGGAACATGAACAGTCCATCCAGGATGAGACTGTACCACAATATTCAATTACACAAAGACCGCGTAGGTCGGAGGGAGTGAGGAGACTGCCTGAGAGGTATGGGTTCCTGATCTCGCCTCATGTCGATATTAATCTTATTGAGGATAACGAACCGGCTACGTTTGAGGAAGCGATACAAGATATCGATTCCGCTTTATGGCAAGAGGCCATGAAGTCCGAAATAGATTCCATGTACACCAACCAAGTTTGGACACTGTGTAGGCATTATATTTTTACACATTTGCCCAATGATGAGTCTCGTATGGAGGCAACTACTTCTTTAGTCATGAAAGTCGCGGGAAACGGACGTTGGAAGGGTAAATTGGAAAATAGAATTTTTGATGGATTTAATCTCGTTGTTTTCGCTTCGGTTGCTTGTTATACCTCCGTTTCTAAGCTCACCTTAGGCCCAAAACTCCCATAGACCACATACCTCCCAAACCAAGCCCAAATACCCAAGTCAACCCAAATCAAATCCAATCTCAAATCCTAATTAGGAGATGCATTCCTTATTAGAAATCAATTAGGAGATTCCTTCCTAATCTAATTAGGAAAGTCTTCTCTCTTTGCCTATAAAAAGAGGCCTTCACCCCCCATTCAAAACCTAGCTCACACACCTCTCTCACACGCCTAAAGCATTCTCTTAAGCCTCCATTGCACGCCCAAGCATCCCTCTGAAGCCTCCATTGCCGCACCTTCAAGATCCAATAGCCTCCATTGCCGCACCCTCCCTCCATCATCAACACCCTTCACGCCCAAGCCCTAAACTTAACCCTCCATTGCCGAGTTCCAGCCCTCATTCATAGCCCTAAAACACCCTCAAATAAACCTTATTCACAGCCCTAAAGTTGCACTAAACACCCTCCAAACACAGCCCCAAAACAGCCCCAAAACAGTCCCGAAACACCCCTCACTGCACCTTGAACTGCACAGTTTCGTCCCCTGTTATGGCAGTTTTTGTTGCGTCCTTAGCCCACAAAACAGTCCTAAAATCACCTAAACACCATCCCCAAAACCTCCATAAAGTTTCCCTAAAAAATCCTCACAAACGCACCTCCCTAAGCCTTCAAAATCACCCAAAACAGTCCGCTAAACCATCAAGACAGTGATCTGAAACGTAGCAGCGAAACAGCAGCGAAACGGACTTGAAACAGCAGCCCGAACGCAAAACAGCAAAAGCGAGGAAAGACGTTGAGTTGGTGAACTAAAAGAGTAGCGGATCATTCACCCTTCCAACGGACGTGTAACACCCTTTCTTAGGTGACAAAAAGAGGTTAGACCTGAGGGCACCTTTCTACTTATCTTCTTTATTGTTGTTTTATTTATTTTGATATATAATTGCATGAGAGTCGTTTGAAGCATGATGTGATTGTTGGATGAGCGGGATATGTGTTCTCTTTTGTGGTATATCGGATGGAAACCCGGAAGTAAATTCCATAGCCGACTCCGAATGGACGGTAGTATGGTCTGCACTCGGGATACAATGCCACGTACCACTTAAGATACACGCATCTCGTCTCATCCTAATTTGTATTTGAGCATGTTATAGTCTTTAGGTTATATGTTTATTATTTAAAGCATGGTTTAATTTAGTTTGTTATTTATTTGTTAAAGCATGTTTAGGTTGTTCATTATGCATGTTCTTAGTTTATGATGCGTTTGGGTAATGATTTTATACATGTTGATTTAATGGTTCAATATGCTTGTTGTGTTACATTGCATGAAATTATTTGGATGAAAGCATGTTAGATCTAAGTACCCTTGATCATGAATGATGAATAGATTCGGTTAGTTTATTGCACAAATTATATCATCACAAGTGACATAAGTAAGGGACCATTCCGAACCCAACGGTTTGAGGTCTTCCCTTGCGAGGGGTGAGTGCGGCCTTAAATATTTGTCCCGGTTCACACCGGGTGGCGACTCCATGTTATTTCGTACTTCCCAACTAGGCCACAAGCCTAGAACAGCGTTGCCCAGGTTCTGTTGTCTACAGTCTGGCGACTCCACTGGGATATTAGAGAATTGGCCTCGAAATCATGTCTTGTGATGTGTATAATTTGTGCATTAGTTGACCATTTCTATAGTGGGTTGAGGGGGTTAATCAAAGGCTTTGTTGAAGCTAGGTGATGGTTGAGTGTCTTCCTTCACTCACTACCCTTCGGGGAAAAGCTGTGAAGGCACCTAGATAAATCATTACTTGTAGCTCGTTGTGACATACTAGTTTGGAGGACTCGTTGTTTATTCCTGACACCAAGCGATAAGAGCCTAAAGGGCTTGGGTACTTAAGAGAGCCTCGCTCCACCTTCCCTCTGGGGAATCTACAACGGGAAATCCATTCGACAGTTAGTCACACATCGTAACTCGTTGGCACGTACCGTAAGGTATAAAAAGGTGCACTCACTTGGTCGCTCGAACCCTTGAGTGGGGAGTCCTAGTTGTGGGTAATCCTTCGTCAAACGAGAGCCTTTGTCCGCGCCCCATGAACCCACTTGTGGAATTTAGCCATGAAAAATCGGTAGTTTTTTATTTTATGTTTGTGTATTGGACCACCACCATTTGGATCCAGTTGGACCTTTTGTCAAAAGATGTGAACTTGTTGGGCCATTTAAACTGGGGCAAGTTTGTGTCCTTTGACAGGTGGGCCAAAAGCTTCTAAAATGTCAGTGGGTCACTTTGTGAATGGGCCTCTTATCATTTGAAGTCATTTAGCCATATCATTGTAAAGTGTAAACCTGTTGGGCCTTTTCAACTGGGACAAGTTTGCACCGCGCAATGGTGCGATTGAATGCTTTAAAATGATAATGGGCCAACTTATATATTCCATGCATCGCATACATCTCATGCATCTCATGCATACATGCATCATGTTGACCCTTGTGTCTTAAAAGCCATCATGGATACTCGTTGGGTTAGAAAAAAAAAGAAGTCAGAGCATTCCTTGGGAAAATCCAGTATATCAGTCGGTTCATTGAAAAATTGACGTCACTGTGTGAGCCTATCTTCAAGCTGTTGAGGAAAGACCAACCAGTAAAGTGGAACGAACAGTGTCAGGAAGCATTTGACAGAATAAGAGAATATTTGGTGAAACCTCCCGTCCTGAGACCTCCGAAACAGGGTAGACCTTTGGTGCTTTATTTGGCTATTGAACCCGAAGCGCTGGGGGCGATGATGGTACAAGCCGATGAGACAGGAGTAGAGCACACCATCTACTACCTCAGTAAAAAGCTGCTTCCGTATGAAGCTCGCTATCAGAAAGTGGAGAAGATTTGTCTGGCAGTAGTATGGGCGTCCAGGAAATTACGCCACTATTTCCAGTCTTACAAGATCCAAGTGGTCGCAAAGGAGAATCCATTGAAGTACCTGCATTCGGTGCCTTCACTAGTTGGAAAATTGGGCAGATGGTTGGTACTGCTGACAGAATTTGATATTGAGTATCTCACTTCCAAGGTAATTAAAGGACGAGCAGTGGCAGAGTTCCTGGCATTGCAACCTCTCGAAAGGGATCAGTACAAATTTGAGTTCCCCGACGAAGAAATCCAAACTATAGCAGTTCAAGGTTGGAAGATGTATTTTGATGGAGCAGTGAACTGCAAAGGAGCCGAAATCGGTATTGTAATAGTAACCCTTGGGGGAGAGACTTTGCCTATGGCCAAGAGGTTGACGTTCATGGTAACTAACAATATGGCTGAGTATGAAGCATGTGCATTCGGCTTGACTGCATTAATAGCCTTGGGGAATACCCAGAGGAAGCGAGCAGAAAAGACAGAATCGACATTCAGAAGTTGGCTGCTCAATATGTGAGTCTGAAGGGAGAACTCTACAAGAGGCAAGCGAACGGTGTTCAGCTGAAATGCTTGAGAAAGGAAGAAGCTCAGAAGATAATGGATGAAGTGCATGCTGGCGTCTGTGGACCGCATATGAACGGATTGAACTTGTCCCGCAAGATTGTGAGACAAGGCTTTTACTGGTCAACCATGGAAGCCGACTGCGCGAAGCTGGTAAGGCACTGTCATGATTGTCAAGCGCACAGGAATTTGAATCATTTGCCGCATACAGAATTGCATGGGTTGTCAGAAACGTGGCCTTTCTCAGCATGGGGAATTGATATGATCGGAGAGATTCGGCCGAATGCGTCAAACGGACATCGCTTTATAGTGGTAGCAGTGGACTATTTCTCGAAATGGGTAGAAGCCGAGTCATTCCGTAATATCACGGCAAAACAAATGGCTAAGTTCATAGCCGGGAATCTCATATGCCGGTACGGTATGCCGCATCACGTGGTTACGGACAATGGAGTCCAGTTTCAGGGAGAGACCAAGGCGATGTTACAGAAGTATGGGATAGGTCATCATAAGTCTTCACCATACAGACCGTAGGCTAATGGAGCAGTTGAGGCAGCCAACAAGACAATAAAGACGATTCTGGCGAAGATGACGGAGAATTATAAAGACCGGGCTGATAAGCTGTCGTATGCCTTATGAGGGTACAGAACTTCTGTAAGGACAACAACTGGAGCTACGCCTTACTCTTTAGTCTATGGAATGGAAGCGGTACTGCCGGTGGAAGTTGAGATACAGTCCATGCGGGTGTTAGTAGAAGCAGAATTGCCTGAACAAGAATGGACCTCGTAGAGGTTTGAGCAGTTAGCATTGATGGATGAGAAGAGGATGAAGTCCTTGCATCAGATGCAGATATATCAGAAGAGGTTGGCCCGAGCATTTAATAAGAAGGTGCGTCCTACCAAGATCAAGAAAGGTGATCTGGTACTTAAGCAGTCGAAGTCGTTGACGACAGACCCAAGAGGGAAGTTCAGACCAAATTGGGAAGGACCATACATTGTTCAGAAGGTAATGGGAAATGGAGCAGTGAGACTGTCGGACTTGGAAGGGAATGAGTTCACCGAGCCGATCAATGTTGACAGATTGAAGTTGTATTTTGCCTGAGGAGCAGAAGACTGGATGGTCACCTGCAGAAGACCTAACCCAACAGGATAAAGAAAAATCATGCATCCATGCATACATATAACCCACTATTGCATTCTTTTTGTTTTCGTGTTTTGTGTTTTGTATTCACAGGTTTTGAAGACAGAAAAATGAAAGCGACAGAGATAAACCAATCAGAAACAGCGAAAGCACTGTATTAAGTTTGGGTAGAAATCCCGGGGCTGAGGTCCACATCAGTGTTAAGGTTCAGATAGTGAATTTAGGGTTGAGGCCCGCTTTCAGTTTGAGTTTTGGGGAATGGATCCCGGGGGCGAAGCCCACAGTGTCGGCAGCAGAAAGGAAGAATTCCTTTGAGTGAGTGAGTGAGTTGCAAAAAAAAAAAAAAGAGAGAGAGAAAGAAGTCTTTGGTAATTTGATATATGTCCGGTGATGACATTGTGTGCTATAGGTAGAAGCCTTAGAAACGATGAGTGCTGGAAGTGTTCTTCGCCGGTATGCTGAATAGATTGATCTTGACTAGACTCATAAAGCACCTGAATACGGGATCTCAACAATGGAAGCCTGAGTGGTTGATGAGATGACTAGCTGAAGAGACAGAGGACCGGTGAATGACCATTTGCCTGGATGTCCACCCTGGATTACAGACACTATGATACATGATATGGTCAGAAATAACAGAAATGTCTCTGCAAGAAAAGAAAAGAAAAAGACCGCTTATAACCGATAAGCGTGAAGCTATCCATGGGCGAGTATTATGACCACCATGAGGAGAAATGCTACCTTAAAGGGTAGGTGTGTCAGAAAAAGAGAAAAAAGAGAAAAAAAAAAAGAGAGAGAAAAGCAAAGAAAAAAAAAAGAGTTCCGAATGAAAAGAAAGAGACAAGAGTGCAATACAGAAGACCATATCATGTTAAGTATGCTGAAGTAATCACAGAATGTGATTAAGACATTCAGGTTGGTTAGACCCACTGGTCCGATTCTCCGAAGCGAAATTATCGAGTTGGCTTGCTTAAGGAATAAGCTGTGAAAGATCCTTGGCACACACACACTAGGAGTCTAGTTTGGATCACCTATTCAGACGATCGGAGTTGAGCATATCGAGTACTTTGAAGATTCTCTGGCTTTGACATCAAGCATTCGTTGAGGACGAAAATATATCCAATTATCATAGATGATCTCGTGAGAGGAATTGCAATACGCTGAGTGGAATCATTGACATCAGTTTCAGTTTCTGTCGAGAATGGCATTCTGGGGGCGAGGCCCACATTGACATCAGTTTCAGTTTCTGCCGAGAATGGCATTCCGGGGGCGTGGCACACATTGGTTCAGTATCAGTTCTGCCAGGTACGGCACTCCGGGTATGGAGATATCAGATCAGTTCAGCCAGGTACGGCACTCCGGACATGGAGATATCACAGTTGCGACACCCTAGGTACGGGGTTAGCATTCAGACATTTGTGGCTCTCTAGGTACGGAGATGTCACCGCGACACCCTAGGTACGGGGTTAACACTCAGACATTTGTGGCACTCTAGGTACGGAGGCGTCACTACGACACCCTAGGTACGGGGTTAGCATTCAGACCACAGCGACGCCCTAGGTACGGGGTTAGCACGCCAGGTACGGCATTGGACTATTCAGACATTTGTGGCACTCTAGGTACGGAGGCGTCACTGCGACACCCTAGGTACGAGGTTATCACTCAGACATTTGTGGCTCTCTAGGTACGGAGACGTCACTGCGACACCCTAGGTACGGGGATAGCATTCAGACCACAGCGACGCCCTAGGTACGGGGTTAGCACGCCAGGTACGGCATGTGGACTATTCAGACATTTGTGGCTCTCTAGGTACAGAGACGTCACCGCGACACCCTAGGTACGGGGTTAGCATTCAGACCACAGCGACGCCCTAGGTACGGGGTTAGCACGCCAGGTACGGCATGTGGACTATTCAGACATTTATGACTCTCTAGGTACGGAGACGTCACCATGACACCCTAGGTACGGGGTTAGCACGCCGAGTACGGCATGTGGACTATTCAGACATTTGTGGCACTCTAGGTACGGAGGCATCACTGCGACACCCTAGGTATGGGGTTAGCACTCAGACAACCAACATCATCACTGCGGCACTCTAGGTATGGAGACGCAACCGCGACGCCCTAGGTACGGGGTTTAGCATTATCAACTCAGCACAACAGGCAGACCAGGTGACAGCTGGCGAGCCAGGTAAGTAAAAATGCATTGCACGTACTTTGATAGGATTGTCATTGTCACACACTGCACAAGTCCCATCAAAGTGGGGGCGACTATAGGCATTGTATTTTTACACATTAGCCCAATGATGAGTCTCGTATGGAGGCAACTACTTCTTTAGTCATGAAAGTCGCAGGAAACGGACGTTGGAAGGGTAAAATTGGAAAATAGAATTTTTGATGGATTTAATCTCGTTGTTTTCGCTTCGGTTGCTTGTTATACCTCCGTTTCTAAGCTCACCTTAGGCCCAAAACTCCCATAGACCACATACCTCCCAAACCAAGCCCAAATACCCAAGTCAACCCAAATCAAATCCAATCTCAAATCCTAATTAGGAGATGCATTCCTTATTAGAAATCAATTAGGAGATTCCTTCCTAATCTAATTAGGAAAGTCTTCTCTCTTTGCCTATAAAAAGAGGCCTTCACCCCCCATTCAAAACCTAGCTCACACAACTCTCTCACACGCCTAAAGCATTCTCTTAAGCCTCCATTGCACGCCCAAGCATCCCTCTGAAGCCTCCATTGCCGCACCTTCAAGATCCAACAGCCTCCATTGCCGCACCCTCCCTCCATCATCAACACCCTTCACGCCCAAGCCCTAAACTTAACCCTCCATTGCCGAATTCCAGCCCCCATTCACAGCCCTAAAACACCCTCAAATAAACCTTATTCACAGCCCTAAAGTCGCATTAAACACCCTCCAAACACAGCCCCATTCGCAGCCCCAAAACAGTCCCGAAACACCCCTCACTGCACCTTGAACTGCACAGTTTCGTCCCCTGTTCTGGTCAGTTTTTGTTGCGTCCTTAGCCCACAAAACAGTCCTAAAATCACCTAAACACCATCCCCAAAACCTCCATAAAGTTTCCCTAAAAATCCTCACAAACGCACCTCCCTAAGCCTTCAAAATCACCCAAAACAATCCGCTAAACCATCAAGACAGTGATCTGAAACGTAGCAGCGAAACAGCAGCGAAACGGACTTGAAACAGCAGCCCGAACAGCAAAACAGCGAGGAAAGACGTTGAGTTGGTGAACTAAAAGAGTAGCGGATCATTCACCCTTCCAACGGACGTGTAACGCCTTTCTTAGACGACAAAAGAGGTTAGACCTGAGGGCACCTTTCTACTTATCTTCTTTATTGTTGTTTTCTTTATTTTGATATATAATTGCATGAGAGTCGTTTGAAGCATGATGTGATTGTTGGATGAGCGGGATATGTGTTCTCTTTTGTGGTATATCGGATGGAAACCCGGAAGTAAATTCCATAGCCGACTCTGAATGGACGGTAGTATGGTCTGCACTCGGGATACAATGCCACGTACCACTTAAGATACACGCATCTCGTCTCATCCTAATTTGTATTTGAGCATGTTATAGTCTTTAGGTTATATGTTTATTATTTAAAGCATGGTTTAATTTAGTTTGTTATTTATTTGTTAAAGCATGTTTAGGTTGTTCATTATGCATGTTCTTAGTTTATGATGCGTTTGGGTAATGATTTATACATGTTGATTTAATGGTTCAATATGCTTGTTGTGTTACATTGCGTGAAATTATTTGGATGAAAGCATGTTAGATCTAAGTACCCTTGATCATGAATGATGAATAGATTCGGTTAGTTTATTGCACAAATTATATCATCACAAGTGACATAAGTAAGGGACCATTCTGAACCCAACGGTTTGAGGTCTTCCCTTGCGAGGGGTGAGTGCGGCCTTAAATCTTTGTCCCGGTTCACACCGGGTGGCGACTCCATGTTATTTCGTACTTCCCAACTAGGCCACGAGCCTAGAACAGCGTCGCCCAAGTTCTGTTGTCTACACACTGGTTGATGCACCAGAAGGCGTAAAGCCTATTGGATGCAAATGGGTGTTCAAGAAGAAGACCGACATGGATGGCAATGTACAAACGTACAAAGCTAGGCTTGTAGTGAAGGGGTATCGTCAAGTACATGGTGTCGATTACGACGAAACCTTCTCACCTGTTGCCATGGTTAAATCCATTCGGATAATGCTTGCTATAGCTGCATATTTCGATTACGAGATATTGTAGATGGACGTTAAAACTGCTTTCCTTAACGGAAACCTATTGGAGGATGTTTATATGCAACAGCCTGACGATTTTATCGTGCCTGGACTTGCAAACAAGGTTTGTAAGTTAAATCGGTCCATTTATGGACTGAAGCAAGCATCGCGGTCATGGAACCAACGTTTTGATGAAATCATAAAAGAATATGATTTCATTCAAAATGAAGATGATCCTTGTGTATACAAGAAGGTTAGTGGGAGAGCACTGACTTTTATTGTCCTTTATGTTGATGATGTATTGCTAATAGGCAATGACATTCCCATGTTAACGTCGGTGAAAGCTTGGCTTTCATTAAAATTCTCCATGAAAGATCTGGGAGAAGCAGCCTTTATTCTGGGAATAAAGATCTACCGGGATAGATCTAGAAAGCTGCTTGGACTCTCCCAGAGCACGCACATTGACAAAGTGTTGAAGAGATTCAACATGGATCAGTCCAAGAATGGACTGTTGCCAATTTCACATGGTGTCTATCTATCTAGGGACATGTGTCCTAAAACTCAAGATGAGAGAGACAATATGAGTCGGACATTGTTCGCCTTGGCAGTCAGATCGATCATGTATGCCATGATATGTACGCGACCTGATGTCTCATATGCTTTGAGCATGTGTAGTCGCTATCAGGCCGATCCAGGTGAAGGTCACTGGAAGGCGGTTAAAAGTATCCTTAAGTATCTTAGACTAACTAAGGATGCCTTCTTAATCTATGGAGAATGAGAACTTAAGGTATCTGGGTATACCGATACAAGTTTCCAAACCGACAAAGACGACTTTAAGTCACAATCTGGGTACATATTTTGTTTGAATAATGGAGCAGTGAGCTGGAAATCTTCCAAGCAAGATACTGTTGCCGATTCAACAACAGAAGCGGAGTACATTGTTGCAGCTGAAGCGGCAAAGGAAGCAGTTTGGATCAGGAAATTCCTAATTGGATTAGGAGTAGTTCCGTTAGCAGTTGAGCCCGTTACATTGTATTGTGACAATAACGGGGCTATAGCACAGGCTAAGGAACCGCGGTCTCATCAACGGTCCAAGCATGTTCTTCGACGATTCCATCTGATACGTGAGATCATACATCGTGGCGATGTGAAGATCGAGAAGATCGCATCAGATGACAACATAGCAGATCCGCTGATGAAAGCTATTTCACATGAAAAGTTTGAGCGACATGTACATAGTTCAGGTATTAGATGCTTAAGTGACTGGCTATAGGCCAAGTGGGAGATTGTTAGACAGTTATGACCCATAGCGTCACTGTTTGTAAAAGACATTGTGTTTTTGTACAAAATTAATTATGTAGTAATGAAATTGCCTTTTACCGTTTAGTAATTCATTTACTTTTATATTCAAATGGTAAAAGTCCATATGATTAGTTCCGGATTGACATGATATGAGACAGTATCAATCCATAAAGATTTAATCATAAATATCCCTAGTCGTAGTATTATCGAGACTGGACATCGATAATGCAGAATAGACTAGTATTGCACTTGTGCGCGTTGTGAGGGCATAACGGCATAGTTCTCATATATTTGAGTATTGGATACTTATGCGAGTGCGATATGAGGTTGTGTTTTACCGATGGTACGGAAAACAGCTTCGCTCTGGATAGACCCCGCGGAATCCCATTTGTAGTATGTATATATGTCTATGGGAGTCCGCTTCAGGGTAGGTGTATATGGTCTTAACATGAGACTTGCATCGCTAATACTTACGACAATCGGTAAACTTTGGTTTTGGTCGTCCAGGGCTGTAACAGGTTATGTGTACACCTCAACCGGGTTTATTGAGAATCGTAGTGTATTGGGTGTGATGTCGAGATGGAAATATCATTTCAGACATATGGAGATGATAATCGCGATGGGATTCAAAACTTGATCTCTATAAAGGTTGCAACCGTCGGGATAATATGACAAGGTCAGGATTATCCGATTCAAAGAGACTAGTTGCTTGATATCCGATATGTGCTTCGTACGGGGCAGACACTGTTCCAGCCTCAGGCCTTGCACGTGATCATCCGATACTGGATCGCTATACACTAAACTACGGTATACTACGTCTGACAAAGATCTTATATTCCAGTAAGTATGTTTCTAGAGAATTGGGTAGGCATGGCGCTTTGCTAGAAGCCAAACTTGTCTCGTAAATCGGTAAAAATGTAGTACTTGGTACGTACGTGTTCGGATAATCCGACGACCGGATTTACTGCCAACATATCTAGATATCTCTTGGGTCGCTTCCCGAAGATTCACCGATGACGTATGATTCGAACTTAATTAATCTGGGATTAATTGTGGAGAGACTTTATCTTGGATAAAGTACTATTTGAAAAGAGAGAAAGATAAATTTTGAATTAATCGTTAAAATAATATATTCGATATATTAAACGAAATTCGATTTCGACGCGGAATTAAAATTAGATTTTAATTCGGGCAAATGAATTAATTTGGAGTTAATTCGTTAGCGACGTGAATAGTAATTTTGCTAGGCATAATTATTTAATTAAATTTGATTTAATTAACGTCGCGACGGAAGTTCGCTAATTTGGAATTATCGAACTCGAGCCCGGGAGTGTTTGCGGGCCCACTCGCATTCGGAATCAAGTGAGGCCCACATGTCACATCATCCATCACATCACTAGTCAAGGTTTACCTTTTTGGTGATGGGATTAGGTGGTGGTTGATGGTGTAAGAAACACTCCAAAATCTTGAAAGAAAGGTGATTGACTTTTGATTTATTTTTTGACCAAAGTTGGTATATCTTTTATTTTGTTTTTGAAACAAATATATAAGATAAATAAAATCAAAAATTCACTACTCTTCCTCTCTCCTTATGACCGAAACCTGCAGCAGATTTTGGCTCTCCAATTTTCTTCCATTTTCTTACAAACTTTGTGAAGAAAGTGTATAAGTTTAGAACTTTAATACACATCTTTGGCTAGCACCATCAAGGAATCATACCAAGGTGATATGGGAAACTAATTCTTGAGCTTGGAAGGATCAAACAAAGCTTGGAGCTTCATCAATCCTCTTGGCCGAATTCATCACCCAACAAAGGAGATTTTTGTTGCTCAACGGATCCACAAACCGATCGATGTAAGTGTGATTCCGTCACTCTTCATCTTTTATTCATTCATTTTACATGCTTTTGATCTTGGGACAAGTTTTAGAAACTCCAACAGACCTATCGGTCATTTCCAATATTGATGTGTATTTTATTTAATACTTGATTTTATTAAATACACATTAATAAAATATCAAATTGTGATATTTGACTTATATCATTAATATATGTATTTGAGATATTTATTATAAATATAATACATATATTTAAGATATTTAAATTTATTAATTAATTATTTAATTGTTAAATAATTAAATTAATTTATAAAATAAATATCTTTATGTAATGATTTCAACTTTATGAAGTTGGAAATGGCATGATTTGGTTGGAACACATTTTTATCACTTTATTAAAGTTTAAGTGTTAATTTATTAAAGCAAAGATGTGTGCCAATTAAATTATTACAAAAATAAAATAATTGTTACTTTATTTTTTTGGGTGAATAATCGGCAAAAAGGTTTTGGTATATCAAAAAAATTGTTTTGATTCATTCCAACACTTCGACAATAGCAACAAAAATAATAAAAGTGAGTTGAGAGCATTTGATCAAAATGAAAGGAAAAATCAAAGTAAAAATTGGTTTTTGTAAGTTATTTTCTTTCTTCTTCTTCATAAAAAATTGTTTCATAATTCTTGAATTCAATTGTGTAGTTGAGATTATGCCTCTACTCTTTTTATTTGTAATTAAATTTGTTGGATGCTTGTTGGATGTGTTTTTGCATGTAGAATTAATTATTTGCTTATTAATGTAATTAAGCTTAATAAATTAATTAGAAAATTAAAGTTGTCATTCTAGAGTTAATTAGCCATTTATATTTAGCCTGGAATTGTTCTTCATTAATTTTATGATGGTGAGAATTAATTGGTGTGGTAATTTGAAGATTAAAGTATTGAATTTCATTAATTTAGTGTAAATTACCTAATTCGAGTGATTTATAAAATTAGGGTTCTTAACCCACTCAAATTTTGGGGCTTTTCATATATATGCTTTAATTTGATGTATATTTGATGCATGTAAAATTTGGGATTAATTGGATTTGATCTTGATGTGTTTTGAACAAATTGAGCCAAATTACAATTAATTAAAATTCTGGGCTGTTTTGTAAATTCTGGAAAATTCTGGGCAGTGGCGCAAATCTGAAAAAGTTTTCTGATTTTGTAGCAAACTTGTAAAAATTATTTTGGGATTAATTTGGAATTAATTAAATATGTAATTGACATATTTAAAACTAAAATAATTAATTTACAAAAGTTTGGGGTAATTTTGTAATTAAAAGAAATATGATTTCTTGGGTTATATTTCATAATTTAAGTATTGGTTAATTAAATAAATAAGTTTATTTAATTGTTTTAAGAAAAAATTTTGAAATCGGAGAAATCGTTTTTCCACGTTCCGCTACGCTAACCCTGTAATTCCCAATAAAACCCAACAGAGATCTGGTATCAAACCATTCATAACCAATTGGGTAAGGCGTTTAACGCCTATATGACCTAGTCGCATATGCCAAAGTTCAGTATTATTAATTACAGGTAAACTACGTTTATTAACTCCAGTGTTTAAAATATCTTTTGAAGTTTGCAATGTATAATGACCATGCTTATTAGGACAACAAAGGATCTGAATATTACATTTATCATACAAATACAAAGAGCAGTTCTTAATATTAATACGAAAGCCTTTTGTATCCAATACAAAAAGTGATATAATATTAGCTAAACATCCAGGTAAAAAATAACAATCATTTAACAAAAGTGTCCCTTTCAGCAAAGGGATCTCGCATACACCCACCGCAACTGCATCCAGTGAGTCTCCACTCCCAAACCGCAGCTGCATCTCTCCACGCTTCAGTTTCTTACTTTCCATCAGCACCTGCAACGAATTGCAAATGTGAATGGGACAAGCAGAATCTAAAATCCAGGTGGATGTAACGGCTTCACAAGCCAAAGATATATCAATAACTGGAAAAATAAATATACATGATGTCGATGCTCTCTCTCTCCTCATTTGAGCAATGTAGTCAAGACAGTTTCTTTTCCAGTGCCCAACTTTGCTGCAGTGATGGAATTTGTCATCAGAAGCCCTCTTGGGCTTTGCTATCTTTGCATGTGGTTGAGGACCGAGTATTGGAGTTTGTTAAGGTCCCAAAGATCAATAAACAAGCATGAAACATAAGTGAATACAACGAGGGAGTTGCGGAATACTCACATCGATCGGTTGAGCGATGCGGTAGGCAACAAAAATTTCTTTTCTGCCCTTGTGAGTGCTCGGCAGTGGCATTTTTGCCTTCCTCCATTTTCAGTTTCAAGCTTCAAGAATCAAGCTCCAAGCTTCGTCAAACGATTCCCGGCTCATGGGTGGACTTCCCTATCACCTTCGCATGACTTCGTAGTGTGCTAGCACTCTTGATTTTGCCATAAAATCATGCCCTTTAACTTCCCTCATGCTCAATTTTGCCCAGCAAAACAGAACCAGAAAATGCTCAAATGGGCGAGAGAGATGAAGAGAATTTGGAGGAGAGAGAGAGATAAAAATGTGTAAAGTAATTTTGGTAATTGATTTCATAAATCATATACCAAAAATTTGGCTTTAAAAAGTCAAACCATTAAAGCCTTTAACCACTACATCAATCCATCAATCAATCAAATTGTCACATCACTCAAAGTGACATGTGATTTGACGCTTGATGCGACTAGTGATTTGACGCTTGATTTGACTTACGTGCCGCACTCGAATTCGAAATGCGAATTCGCTCGCAAACAATCCCGGGCTCGGGTTCGCTAATTCTAAATTAACGAATTTTCTGTTTCGATGCAATTAAATGATTACGCCTAGCGAATTCACTATTTATGCCGCTAACGAATTAATTCTAAATTAATTCATTTGCCCGAATTAAAATCTAATTTTAATTCCGCGTCGAAATCTAATTCGTTTAATATATCGAATATATTAAATAATTGATTAATTCCAAATTAATCGTTCTCTCTCTTTAATTGATATTTTATCCTAGATAAAATATCTCCGCAATTAATCCCAGATTAATTTTCTCTCTCATCTTATTAATCCCAGATTAATTAAAGGTGCGAGTCATACGTCATCGGTGAATCTTTGGGAAGTGACCCATGAGATCCCCGGATATGTTGGCAGTAAATTCGGTCGTCGGACTATCCGAACACGTAAGTACCAAGTACTACATTTTACCGATTTACAAGACAAGGTTGGCTTCTAGCAAAGCACCATGCCTACCCAATTCTCCAGAAATATCCTTACAGGAATAAAAGATCTATATCAGGCGTAGTATATATAGTATTGCGTATTTCGATCCAGTATCGGATGATCACATGCAAGGCATGGGGCTGGTAAAGTGTCTGCCCCGTACGAAGCATATATCGGATTACGAGCAACTAGTCTCTTTAATATCGGATAATCATAACCAAGTCATATTATCCCGACGGTTGTAACCTATTTTGAGAACCAGTTCTGTATCCCTGCGTGATCATCAACTCCATATGACTAGAGTGACACTTCCGTCTTGACATCACACCCAACACACTACGATTCTCGATATACCCAGAAGAGGCGTACACAGAAACCGATTGAAGCCCTGGACGACTAAAACCAAAGTGTATTGATTGTCGTAAGTATTAGCGGTGCAAGTCTCAGGTTAAGACCAAATACATCTACCCTGATTTCGAACTTCCATAGACACATAGTCATACTACTAATGGAATTCCGAGGGGGTATATCCAGAGCGAAGTTGTTTCCCGTACCATCGGTAAAACACAACCTCCTATTACACCTGCATGAGTATCTTATACCCAAATTTATGAGAACTATACCGTTGTTCCCTCATAACGCGCACAAGTGTAATACTAGTCTTTTACGCATTCATCGATGTCCAATCTCGATAATGCTCTGACTAAGGATGTTTAATGATTTATCCTTCGTGGATTGATACTGTCTCATATCATTCTCAATCCAGGAACAAATCACAGGGACCTTCTATCATTTATACATCTAGGTGATCTAATCACAAATGATAAGAGTGCAATCTCCTTTGTCACATAGTTAATTTGTACAACAACACCATGATATGTACAAATAGTGACGATATGGGTCATAATTGTCCAGCAATCTCCCACTTGGCCTATAGCTAGTCACTCGAGTGTCTAACACCCGAACTATGTACGGTTGGCTCAAATTGCTGAGAAAACGCCTTCGTCAGCGGATTTGCATGATTATCATCTGATGCCATTTATTCGATCATCACATCGCCACGATGTATGATCCGAACGAATCAGATGAATATCGAAGTATGTATCTGGATCGTTGATGAGACCATTAATTCTTTAGCCTGCGCTCCAGCCTAGCTCAGCTGCTAACATAACTATATCTAATCTAATTAGATTTATTATCACCATAGAAGGCTTCTATTGCTGCCTCAGCTGCAGCAATAACCCGCATTAGTTGTTTATTCGGTAACAGTATCTTGCTTGGAAGATTTCCAGCTCACTGTTCCGTTATTCAAACTGTATAGTACCGTTTGCGACTTATAGTCGTCTTATCGGTTATGAAACTTACTACAGTGATCCCAGTCACTTCAAGTTCTCCATCTTCATAGTTTAAGACATCATCCTTAGTTCTCTAAGATACTAACTGATGTTCTTAACATCAATCCAGTGACTGTCACTTGGATTAGCCTGATTGTGAATTCATATGCTCAAAGCATATGAGACACCAGGTCACGTACATTTTTCAATGTACGATTTCTCGGAGAGTTTTCTCGAAAGCCAAGCTTTCACCGATAGTTTTATGGGAATATCATTTCCAAGAAATGACATATTATCATTACTTTATATGACATTTATTGTCAATGCGCTCCCACTAACCCTCTTATATAAACAAGAATCATTTCGTTTTGAATTAAATCATAGACCATTATGATTACATCAAAACGATAATTCCAAGAACCTTATGCTTGCTTCAATCCAAACATGGATCGAATAACCTGCAAACCTTGTTTGCTAGTTATGGTACGAGAAAACCGTCAGGATGTTGTAAACATCCTCCAAAAGTTTTCCTTTTCAGGAAAGCGATTTTCCCGTAAGCTATCATATTTCATTATGAAACATGCAACATTAGCAAGCATTATCCAAATGGATTTACCGTGGCAACAGGTAAAAGGTTGAATCGTAATCAACACAATGTTGATAATGATACCTTTCCGCTACAAGCCTAGCTTAGTACATTGGTATGTTGCCTTCCATGTATGTCTTCCTTGAAGACTTATATTGTACCAATAGGCACGATGCCTTGCGGTACATCAACTAGTATCCAAACTTGTTGATTTACATGGAATCGATTTCGGATTCATGGCACTTTGCCATAATAGGGAGTCGATACCTTGTATCACTTCCTCATACGTAGTCAGTTGGTATACCTCAAAAGATTGACATCTTTTATGAGGTGAGATCAGAAACCCATACCCCAGGTTATTTTCTGACTCTCTCCGACTTACGCGGTTCTTGTGTATTCGAAGATTAATGATATAGTTTCATCATTGATGAACTATTTATGTTCCATTAGGACTCGGTGCCTGGAATAGTATTACTTCGATTTTCATCGAGTTTTACTATCCTCTCACTTACCACTTCATATCGGTATTCCTCTTAGGAAAATGACATGGCGAGCAACAATCTAATTGTTCTCTTGTGAGTTGTATAAGTACTATACTTTGGTATCCCTATGATAACCTACAATTGACACTTATCCATTTTGGGTTTTAGTTTGGTATCATCCAAACATATGCCCAGCATTCCCAAATTTTCAAGAATGAGAAACCTGGTTTCTTTTCTGTTCATATCTAATATGATATCTGTCAAACAGATTTTATGGAACCTTATTCTAAATAAGTTTTGCACTGTTAATGCGTATCCGTTGAAGGAAATGGTAGCTCAGAGCGACTCATGATTAACCTTTATCATGTCCAACAAAATTCGGTTTCTCATTTCGGATACACCATCAAATTGACGTGTTCCGGGAGGAGTCCTCTTAGAAAGAATACTTTACTCTTTCAAGTATATTAGAAACTTATTGCTTAAGTATTTTCCATTACGGTCTTACCATGACGGTTTAATACTTCAGCCGATCTGTTTGTCTATTTCGTGTCGAAAAATGTAAAAGTTTCCGATTTGTGTTCTTCAAAAGAAACATGTAACCACAACGAGATGCCACATCCGTAAAGGTCACGAAATATTCATATCCACATCTAGCCTAGCTAGATATCGGCCCACTTGCTTCACACTATGAACTAGGCTTACAGATCGGTGGCATTTGTACTTTTACCAAGTAAATAGTGTTATAGGCACTTTTCCCAATAAACTAGATTCCTAGACTTTATTTGAATGGAATCAAATTAGTCCGAGTACCCACTCTTTGAAAGTGTGGATATATGAGTCTTGTTTGATTGTGTCCCAGAAAATAATGCCACATTTAAGTTTCATCTAGTCAAATCAGTTTGAGCTATTGTTTTTCATGTAATACATTTGAGATTTATTTATATTCAAAATATAAATTCTGTTATTCACATCTAATGTGTTTATCTCAATATCATCTTTATATAATAAAACACTTTAGTGTTCTAGAATATAAAGGTTCACCCGCAGCGGGTTAAACACTGATATAAAGATAATGTTTCTAGTCAAACTAGTTATATTATAACAGTTTCCTAATTTAAGTACACACACAAGGGTAGTTCCTAAATTTAGGTATCTACGGTTAAAACAGCGACTTTCGTCCTGTTTCCAATTCGCAGATAAATCTCAACTGAAGTCAGCATCCTGCTCATAGCAGATTCTGCACATCAGTATATATTTATGTATCAAAGTAAGTATCTAAAATCCAATTTTAATACTAGTTGTGAACATATTTATGACAAACATATTTGAAGTCAGAGCCTTACTCGTCTTCAATTCCTCTATGTCTGCTTTGTCCAAACGGCAGTCACACTTCCGCGATCCCGTTTGCCATAATTTTAGGCAGACATTTTGGGATATGTCATTTATCTTCCTAGAAGATTATAATGATTTTGCATTTGCCCTTTTCCACATTCTAGAAGCCTTTGGCCAAGCCTTGGGTTTCTGGAATATCGAAGTGAGGTGCGCCTTGCGCTACTTGCCTTATTGCAAAATTTGACTTTGTCTCCTTGAGTATAGTCATTAACTCTCCAAGAGTTATGTATTGCAATTTAGTACTTCTAAAATCTAAGTATAGATTTATGAAGATCCTCCAATTTCATTATCATACTTTAAGGATCTAATCCTTAGTTCTGATTCAGAAATTAAGGAGTCCACTATGACAAGCTTAATAGATTAAGCACTAAAGTTATCATTACATAAATCTTCCAAAGATTATGCTTTACTATTTGCTTAACTCCGGGTTTAGGCATAATATGTTATTTTATCAAATAAAGTAACTTATTAGTTTCCAGGACCATCCTGAAATTATTCCCAATTTGAAAATTAAACCATTTAAATACACTTTCCCTAGGATTATGTTTTAAATGTCAATCTTTCAATTATATCTTGATTTTAATAGTCCAACTATTTAATCAACGATTTCGGTACTATTTATTATAATGATTACAATAGTCCAACTATTTAATCAACTATAATTTAATAGATTAAAATCAATTATATTGATTACTATAATCGAATTATAAAATCAACTATAAATGAATAGTTTGAATATAGTCCAACTATTTACTAAAACAACAATTTAAATATTAGTCCAACTAACATTTAATTTATTTGAAGAAATGATATTTGTTTGAGCGCGTATAACAAGTAATTAAACGAATATTGCAAATTCAATTCTTGCCTCCCACTATTTTTTGGCGAGCCTCTAACCCTCTGTCGAGTACTCGGGAAACCGTGTTTCCTAGTGTGCTAGGATCCCGTTAAATGTCACACAATATTGACTTTGGCCAACAAATTGTATGATAATTAACTAGGTAGATCTCTAAGATCATTTGGATCCAATCCAATTCCTAGATCGAGTAGGGGGACATCCAAGTCCGAAACATATATCTTATATATGTCAATAAATCCATTGTATTACCTAACCTTTTTCCTCTGAATCAACTAAGCCTTGGCTTTGGCACAACAAACTTAGTGATCCCAGTTAAGCGCGACCCATTGACCATGGAAAGCTTCGTAATCAATGTCGATGGACAAGAAGTGGTCTTGACTTTGGCCAACAAACCACAACTTGGACAAGACACCAAATGGAACAAAGCCTTCGTGATTCAAACACATCCTCGATGGACAAAGGCCTTGACTTTGGCCAACAAGCCAATGCCAGTCTCGGATCTTGAGTAAGAATCACTCAATAGAAGGAAAAACGCTTAATATTTTGAGGGTTTTTCGCGTGCAAATTGGCAACCAATTTATTATCTTTGTTAAGGTCTCATCATCATACACCCTTAAACATGCATTTTAAATACATAATAAAGTGCGTATAAATAAATAATAATGATATGCGGATGGATACTTTACACATTGATCCTAGATCAAATCTCTCCCTTTCTCTCTCCCGCTAGCACATGTATTTGCTTCTACCCGTTACACTACACTTCTAAAGAAACCTCATTTACATTGAGGGGAATAGGTGAGAAGATAATACAAAGAATAATGAGGTAATAAGGCTAGACAAGCAGGTCCAATTAATAAATTCCAAATTTATTACAACAATTTCTAAAATTGCCCAACCCATCTAATATCCATCCGATATAAATTATTCATGCATCACAACCATGTATTCACACTAGCATGCTATTAATCAATCTAATCAAATTAATTAATCTGATAATTAGTGATCATCCAATGTTCAAACAACGATTTGATTTTGCTCGAGTCAAACTCATTTTGCGAATAAGTACTTAAAGTACGAATTCTCGAATTAAATTAAACTACATAATTAAATCCAATTCAATTTGTATTAATACTAATTCGCTATTTAATTCCAAATTAAATATTACACTTTATTAATAAACCTTTAAGATTTAAATTCCAAATTTAATCGTTACGTGTCTCAAAGCCCGATTAACGTCCAACGTCAATTTAATTAAAGTCCAATGGGCTTTTAATTAATTTCTTTAAGGCATGGACTTTTGGTCAACTTGGGTCGAACCCAATAACCAAAGTCCAATCCGGGAGTTACCCCATAAGCCCAGAAATCAATTTAGGCCCATTAGGCCCAATTAAACTTTAAAGGTCCATTAGTCGCATTTGGGCTTTATGGAAGCGGTTTTGGTCCCAATTGGATCCAACCAATTTTGCTTAAACCCAACTTGGTACAACCAAGCCCAATAAGCCCAATTACAACACAACAAGCACAAATCCAATTTAAGGCCCAAATAATTAAATTCCAAAAATCCAATTTCCCAATTTAATTACACTAAAGTATATAACACAATTAATCATCCAAATCAATATTTCCAAAACATTAATTTATACAATTAATCATGCTCAATTACAACAAAACATGTCCAACACATTTCATCAAAAATCAAACCCAATTTTACATGCTAAAGCTCTCGGCCAAGGGGAAATTTTGTGTCCAAATCAAATTCAATCCAATTAAATTCAATCCAACATTAAATCAATATTCCCAATTGATTTCCAACACATCCAATGATCAAAAATCAAAAAAACCAAGACAATTTAGGGCATCCATCAATTCGGCCAAGCCTAAGATATTGGGCAAATTTGTTCCAAACAACATTTCTTGAAATTGATCAAATCAAACTTCAATTAAACATGTTTTAAGCATACTCAAACATCCAATTCATCCAAATCATGCTCAAAAACATTTTACCCAAATTTTAAGTCCTAAATCATTTCAAGCTTTTCCTTGCTCTGATACCATTGTTGGAGTTTGCTAAGGTCCCAAGGATCAATAAACAAACATGAAACATAAGTGAATACAATGAGGGAGTTGCGGAATACTCACATCGATCGGTTGAGCGATGCGGTAGGCAACAAAAATTTCTTTTCTGCCCTTGTGAGTGCTAGGCAGTGGCAGTTATGCCTTCCTCCATTTTCGTTTTCAAGCTTCAAGAATCAAGCTCCAAGCTTCGTCAAACGATTCCCGGCTCATGGGTGGACTTCCCTATCACATTCGCATGACTTCATAGTGTGCTAGCACTCTTGATTTTGCCATAAAATCATGACCTTTAGCTTCCCTCATGCTCGATTTTGCCCAGCAAAACAGAACCAGAAAATGCCCAAATGGGCGAGAGAGATTAAGAGAATTTGGAGGAGAGAGAGAGATAAAAATGTGTAAAGTAATTTTGGTAATTGATTTCATAAATCATATACCAAATATTTTGCTTTAAAAAGTCAAACCATTAAAGCCTTTAACCACTACATCAATCAATCAATCAATCACATCAATCAATAAAAGTATCACATCACTCAAAGTGACATGTGATTTGACGCTTGATGCGACTAGCGATTTGACACTTGATTTGACTTGCGTACCGCACTCGAATTCGAAATACGAATGCGCTCGCAAACAATCCCGGAATCGGGTTCGCTAATTCCAAATAAACGAATGTTCTGTTGCGACGCAATTAAATGATTACGCCTGGCGAAGTCACTATTCATGTCGCTAACGAATTAATTCTAAATTAATTCGTTCGCCCGAATTAAAATCTAATTTTAATTCCGCGTCGAAATCTAATTTCGTTTAATATATCGAATATATTAAATAATTGATTAATTCCAAATTAATCATTCTCTCTCTTTAATTGATATTTTATCCTAGATAAAATATCTCCGCAATTAATCCCAGATTAATTTTCTCTCTCATCTTATTAATCCCAGATTAATTAAAGGTGCAAGTCATACATCATCGGTGAATCTTTGGGAAGTGACCCATGAGATCCCCGGATATGTTGGCAGTAAATTCGGTCATCGGACTATCCGAACACATAAGTACCAAGTACTACGTTTTACCGATTTACAAGACAAGGTTGGCTTCTAGCAAAGCGCCATGCCTACCTAATTCTCCAGAAATATCCTTACAGGAATAAAGGATCAGTATCAGGCGTAGTATACATAGTATTACGTATTTCGATCCAGTATCGGATGATCACATGCAAGGCCTGGGGCTAGTACAATGTCTGCCCCGTAGGAAGCATATATCAGATTATGAGCAACTAGTCTCTTTAATATCGGATAATCATGACCAAGTCATATTATCCCGACAGTTGCAACCTTTTTAGAGAACCAGTTCTGTATCCCTGCGCGATCATCAGCTCCATATGACTAGAGTGACACTTCCGTCTTGACATCACACCCAACACACTACGATTCTCGATATACCCAGAAGAGGCATACACAGAAACCGGTTAAAGCTCTGGACGACCAAAACCAAAGTATATTGATTGTCGTAAGTATTAGTGGTGCAAGTCTCAGGTTAATACCAAATACACCTACCCTGATTTCGGACTTCCATAGACACATAGTCATACTACCAATGGAATTCCGAGGGGGTCTATCCAGAGCGAAGCTGTTTCCCGTACCATCGGTAAAACACAACCTCCTATTACACCTGCATGAGTATCCTATACCCAAATATATGAGAACTATGTCGTTGTGCCCTCACAATGCGCACAAGTGTAATACTAGTCTTTTACACATTCATCGATGTCCAATCTCGATAATGCTCTGACTAGGGATGTTTAATGATTTATCCTTCGTGGATTGATACTGTCTCATATCATTCTCAATCCAGGAACAAATCATAGAGACCTCATATCATTTATAGGTGATCTAATCACAAATGATAAGAGTGCAATCTCCTTTGTCACATAGTTAATTTGTACAACAACACCATGATCTATACAAATAGTGACGCTATGGGTTATAATTGTCCAACACCGAGACCCTTCTTCTTCTTCCCTTTCTTCATCTTTCCCTTTGACCAAGTCTGGGAAGAACCAGGTAGAGAAGTAGGTCTCAGAGGGCGAGTCGGTACTCCCTTCTTGCGGTCCTCTTCCGCCGTGAGCAACATCCTATGCAGCTCTTGGTAGGTGCAGACAATCCCGTTCATGTTGAAGTACATCACAAACTGGCGATAAGAAGCTGGGAGCGAACCAATAATGACACTCCTACCGAGAATGTCATTTAGAATTAGATTATGTTGCCTCAATTGATCGATCAAATCGATCATCTGAAGAACATGCGGGCTAACAGTTTCCTCCTCATCCAATCGCGCATGGAACAGTTCCATTGCGACCTTATGAACAATAACTTGTTCTTGGTTATCAACGATTGTCTTAATCGTGTCATCATAGAATAAGCAGCTGACATGCCATAATATTGTTTCTTGAGTCCCGGTGAAAACGAACTTAAGATGTATGATTTAACTTTTAAATCATCATCCTTCCAAGCTTGGAAGACTTCGTGTTCTTCCGGTGTAGCGTCATCTGCCACAGCAAGGGGTAGTGGACCTTCAAGAACATATCCCAACTTCTCGGAATCGAGGACAATCCTCAAATCCAAATCCCAATCGGCGAAGTTATCAATGCCTTTAAGTTTGTTTGCATCAAGCATACGCGCAAACTGATTAGTGGATGGTGCCACCATAACAAATATATCATAAGCAGTTTTATATAATATCATAAGCATAAACTAGATCATGAATTTTTAATCTAATAATGCCCATCCCACTAAATCATGCAATACTGTAATCCCCAAATAAAATACAAAGATTTAATAATTAAATTAAATTCAAATAGTGAAAAGTGAATCCCATGAATATATTTCAGCTCACAGCAGATGCACGGTCTCGCCTACGTATATTCATCAGGTAGACAACTCATTTGTAAATCACTCACTAGTGACTCCTGGGTTTCCGGTCCTGGTCGTTTCTCGTTGTGACTGCTAAGGCAGGCCCACAAGGAGATGTACCAAGGTTAAACTCATCAATGATAAACTCAAGCTACTTGCGTAACTCTGACAGCTAGGGCACGTTCAGGATAACGCTTTCACTTGAATTTATCTAGTATCTGACATACATCTGGTATAAATAAATCTCTATCGGCTACACCCTCACAGCAAAGGCACAATCTCGGATGTAGTCACAGAGAAATGTTCATAAACCGTATTAACAAGACGGACCATATAACATGCATCAAATACATAATTATATTTAAACCTTATTAATTAGAGATTTTCCGCTAAGTGTCATACACCTTAAATCTAATCAAATTAGATTAAAGCAAACATGTATAAAGTCAAGAAAACATGATTAACATTGAATTTAAAAGGCTAATCATATTAGGGGGCCTAGAATCAGACTCGCTCTCATACCATTTTGAAGGGGTTTTATGGCGGAAATCCGGTAACGCGGCGGAACAGTGGAAAATCAAAATTTTCCGATTTCAAAACTTTTTATCGGATCAATTAAATAAACTTATTTATTTAATTATCCAATTGTCAAATTATGAAATATTACACAAGAAATCAAATTTTTATGTAATTACCAAATTGCCCCAAACTTTATATTTTGTTCATTTTAGTCCTAAATTGTTTGAAATAATTTTGGATGATTCTAAATCATTTTTAAGATGATTTTAACATGTCATACACATCAAAAATTAAATTGCAACATGAACCCCCAAAAAAAGTCAAGTTGCCGTGAGCCCCCAACCATGGCTAAATTGTACATTTTGTTACTTTTGTGTTCAAAACACATTAAGATAAAATCCAATTAACCCAATATTTTATATGCATCACATACACATCCAAATACACCATATAAATGAAAAGCCCCAAATTTGGAAGTGGTTAAAAAAACCTAATTTTTCAATTTCATCAAATTGGACAAATTAAACCAAATTAGTAAAATCCAAAACTTCAATCATGTTTCTTCCATTACAATCAAACCTCACCACAATGAAACAACTATAAAAAAAATCTAGGTCATTTAAGAGTGGGTCAATAACTCTAGATTAGTAACAAGTTTCTCAAACCATCAAAAGAAAGCTTACTAACATATTAGAAGCATTCTTTGAACTTAATACATGCATAACCCTATCATCAAACTTCCATCAAACAAAAATACAAAGAATAAAAAATAGAAAAACATGAGGAGATCATAGTATGTAGCCTAGAACTCAAGGAACAATTTCCTCTCTAATAGTAAGTTAAAGAAACTTACTAAAAACCAAGTTTTTCCTTGTTTTTATTTTCTTACTCTCAAGTTTTTTTTCTTTCTTTAATGGAGTTTTTTATAAGGATTTTGAGTTAATGAAAACCCTAAAATGAAACAAACAATTTATACTTGGAAAATGGCAAAATAACAAGATATTTATTTTGTTTCATTTAAAGCATTTTCATTTTTTGTTAACTTTACATCATTACAACTTTAATGATTTGGTTAAAGTCAACAAAGGCAACTCAAGACATTAAATAAAATATCATAACTTTAAAATATCTATACTTTAATTAATTTAATCATTTAATAATTAAATAATTGATTAATTAATTAAATATAAATATATTAATATATGTATTATATTTACATTAAATATTAAATACATATATATATTTATGATATTAGTCAAATATCTCAATTTGACAATTAATTAATGTGTATTTGAATTAATCCATTATTAAATGCATATACACAAAAATTAAGGAAATGACTATTGGGTCCCTACACAAGTATATTTCGTTTAACCTTTAAACGAATTTATAAATAATCAATATTATTATAAATGTTGCCTAGTGCTCTACGAGTATATTTCATTAGTGAGACTCTCTAGATTCAGGTATATCCGTCACGAAATCAAATTTCGTGTCCATAATTTATCCACCCGTAAATTATGACGATCACGGATAAACTCGCTGAATCATACAGGTCGAGGTAATGGAAAATGTATAATTCCTCCGTCACAGGTATCCGGATATATCCCAGAGATATAGATGTAAACGTCAAATCTCTATGGGGATTAACCCGTCGACGTCTTCATTAGCAATCTCAAAAAGAACATTTAGAACTAACTTCTAAATTATACCATGGGCCCATGGTTTTTATCTGATTGCTAATCATTTGGACTACCTATGATCTAATACACAGTACTGACGGATCCTATCTCGATACACATAGGACACCCTGAGGATCTATCCACACCCAACGAACAGACGGAGGCCTGATCTAAATAGATCGGTGACGTGACTGCCATCTAAGTGTGAAAGATGTCTCATGTGCCCACAGTGGTATCTCTAGTCTAAGAATCATAAATGCTACTTAACCTGAGAAGATTCTTATTGACGTTGGTGAACCATCCATTAAGAATCTTTGGTGAGTCGTTCAGTATTTATCTGCTATAAACACCCACACGTCTATACTAGTCTCCAAGACTTATGGTTCATTGAGAAATCATTGGAATCATATATTCCAGTATATGACATGAACCGGTCTCAACGGGTTTACTTTACTGACCAAGTAGTGTAAACATTGACTAGGAACTGTCTGAGAATGACAACGTCATGATGCTACTCAATGTCAGTTGCGACGCTTTTGCAACAGCACCATGACTAGTCATTCTAAGGTCATTACGTCTTTACCATATTAAAAGATATATTATATTATAGAAACTGCATATATTATCCATAATAATAATATTTTACAGTAATATTCATAATAAATACAACCGGGAATTGGCGCTCTGAGCACCAACCCCAACAAGTTCCAATAGTCTCGGGACAATTCATGGGCTGCCCGAATAGTGACGGATTTACTGTTTGGGCAGCCGTCACCTGGTTGGCTTAAACGTCACCCGGTAGGCTCAAAAGTCACCCGGTAACACCAGTTTTCGCCATTTTCGCTTATTTCAACTCCGAAACACATTCCGGAAATTATGCCAACTCCCAAAACACATCCATTACATTCATAACACATCAAAATCATCCCATATTTCACAGTTTGGTAGATTCTGACCAGCAAACCAAATTATCTAATTTTTTATACTTTAATCTAATTTCACTAAGATTAATCTAATTAATCAAACACCAATCACAGTCACCACAAATGAAGCACTCAAGAACAATTCTAGGTTCCATAAGAGTGGTCATAACACTCTAGAATAACAACTCAATTGTCCAATAACAATTTGAACAAATTGGAATGAAATTACACTAATTTCATTAAATCCACACTTCACACATGCATAAATCCTTACAATCCACCATCAAACAACAAAAGCCCCAAATTCAAAAGAAAAGGAAACCCTAGAATCATATTAGATGATCAAGAAAACTAGAAACATGCTTTCAAGCTCAAAGGGATGTAGCATACCTTAAATTCCTAAATTCCTTAAAGCTTTTTCTTGATTTTCTCCCTTTTCTTCTTGTTTCTTCAAACCAAAAATACTTGGAGCTTCTTTGATGGTGGAGTCAGCCATAAGCTTTACATGGAAGCAAAATGAAAATTTTAACTTTAAATAATAGATGTTGCCGACTTTAGGAAGTGGATTAGGGGAATTTTGTCATTTTTAATTTTAATCTAATTAAAATAATATAAGCTTTATGTAATCCAATCAAATTAAAACACATAAAGCATATATTAAAGCAAGCCAAATGCACTAATAATAATTAAACAAATTTCATAACTTTTATAGAAAAGTTTATTAATTAATAATTCAAATATTTACCAATTAAATATCTAAATAATTAATTAATGTAATTATTATTATATATGCATTTTTATTTACAATAAATAATAAATATATATATTTATGACATGTGTCAAAATCTCATTTGACGAATAATTAATGTGTATCTAATCGTATTATTTATCAAATACAAATACACAATAATTATTGGCAGACAAAATCCCTTAATTGCATGTGATTATCGTTTAACGATTAAACGATCCGAATTAACTCACTTAATCTGTTGAAGTATAATGAATAATTCGTATTATTCATATCGAGTTGCTGAAGTGCTCAACGAGTACACTTCATATGGTGGGACTCTCTAAGTTTAGGTTTATCTGTCACGAAATCCAATTTCGTGTCCATAATGCACCCACTCATGAATTATGATGACCACGGATAATCTCGCTAAACTATGCAAGCCGAGCTCACTGCATACATATAATCCCTTTGTCACAGGCTACCCATATTATACCTGGGGTATAGCTAGAAATGTCAAACCCATTGGGTATAATAAAGTCGACATTTCATTTACGATCTCTAAATAACACTCGGAACTGATTTCTGACGTTATACCACAGCCATGGATTTAATAGATCATAAACATGTGAGGATGTCTATGCCCTGTACACAGGACTGACGGATCTTATCTTGATACGCACTGGATATCATGAGCATCAGTCCACACCCAACGAACAGGCGGAGGTCTGATCATGGATAGATCATTGACGTGACTGTCATCAAAGTGTGGAGGATAACTTATATATCCCACTCACAAGTCAGAGGACTATTATGCTCGCTCAACTCGAGAAGGTTGCTATTGACATTGGTGTACCATCTATTAGGAAACCTTCAGTGAGTCGTTCAGTGTCTTATCAAATAAACACCTACATGTCTATATGAGTCTCCCGAGATTCATGGTTCACTGGGATAAACCATCGGACCAATTCATGATATAGGACATGTACTGGACTCAGTGGATCTCTACTAACCGACTCGTGTTAGTAAATCTTGACCAGGAATTTTATTTAAGGATATACATCTTATAATGCGCTTCCCAATGTCAATTACAAACTATGTTGTAAATGCGCACTATATTATAAATCCTAGGGTTTTTGTCTAATATACACGTATCACTGAACCATATTCAGTTTCGATCTAATCGTAATCAGATAACTAATCGTAATTAGATTGAATAAGTGTATAAAAAACAAGGGTGCTACCAATGAATTAGTAATATTTATGGAAAATAGAATTTCTCGTATTTATGAATCGGACATAAATACGATCCGGATTGGCACTCTGAGCACCAACCCTAATAGTTAAATGTTCAGATTATAATTCATATATTATAATGTAAATAAGATTAATTTATATTCTCCTATTAAAAGTTTAACCTTTTACCCTAGCAAAATGGATTTAGCCACTCATGCTTTGAATAAAAACACACATAATTTTATTACTAAAAGAAAAAAAAAATTACAACAAAGCTTGAAAATAAAACACATAAGAGACTTGTTCAAAATTCTTCAAGAGAGAAAATGAAATACGCTTGAAGAAAAATGAGAGGTGAACACCACTATTTATAGTAAAAGTGCTCATCCCTAAATTATTAATTACAACTTTCCAAATTAAATACAAACAACAAACTTTAAATAGTTTCTTTCTCTTTTTTTTTTGACTTTTGTTTTTTTTTTTGTTGATCATTTAGCAAATATTGGTCACAATCCACTTAAAGTGAATTGTGACATTTATTTATTTATTATTTTATTTTCTAATAATTAAAATTACATGTAGCACACACGACTTCTTCATCAATTTCGTCCTTGAAAAACCTCATAACTAGAATGGCCTTCCAAGTTATGGCCAAAATACGACAATTGCATAAAGTTGGAATTTCCGAAATTGTGCACTGTTAGAATGCTCTTCCAAGTTTTCGACCTCCAAAATCCAAATGTCAAGTCTATTTTTATAGTTATGCATGCAAATTATTATTTTACCTACATAAGAAATAAAAATCACAATAAAAATATATAAAACATAAATTTAACTTTTATTTTACAAATGTATTAAATTAAGGGGATTAATGGAACTACAAGTGTGAAATGATTAATTTCCCTTTTAATAAATATACACTATTTAGTATTACTAGCTTATTACTAGTCCCTAACCAGCTTATTACTAGTCCCTAGTGTATGGGCCAAATTTGGGCCAAGGGTAAAATCGTCTTTACAGTTCAAAACCCTAAAGTAAGTAAGGCCCAAAAGTGTAAAATCAAACCCATAAAACCTAGCATTATTGAATTATAATCACGCCACATGCTTACGGATAACTCATCAATCACTCTTCCCTCATTTTGTCTAGCGTAAAGCATAAATTCACATGCTAAGATTCTTCATTATCGAAAGATAGTATTGAACATGTTGTGGGTCCTATCATCAGAGACTTCAGCACATTGTAGATCCCACCATCACGTGTACAACTTATATTCCAACTGTAAAATGACTTCCTTCAATCTATAAAAGGGAAGAGATTCTCAACCCAGAGAGGGCTCTCTTACTAGCTTACGCTCTCTGACACAAGCTCTCTGAGCCCCCCACTCCCACAGACACATATCACCGCCTTCACGGCCACCCAGAGGGGCTCTCTTACTAGCTTACGCTCTCTGACACAAGCTCTCTGAGCCCCCCACTCCTACAGACACATATCACCGCCTTCACGGCCACCCAGAGAGGGCTCTCTTACTAGCTTACGCTCTCTGACACAAGCTCTCTGAGCCCCCCACTCCCACAGACACATATCACCGCCTTCACGGCCACCCAGATGGGCTCTCTTACTAGCTTACGCTCTCTGACACAAGCCCTCTGAGCCCCCCACTCCCACAGACACATATCACCGCCTTCACGGCCACCCAGAGAGGGCTCTCTTACTAGCTTACGCTCTCTGACACAAGCTCTCTGAGCCCCCCACTCCACAGACACATATCACCGCCTTCACGGCCACCCAGAGAGAGGGCTCTCTTACTAGCTTACGCTCTCTGACACAAGCTCTCTGAGCCCCCCACTCCCACAGACACATATCACCGCCTTCACGGCCACCCAGAGAGGTCAATGTAACTTCAAACCTTGCTTTCACATTTTACTTATTCACTGCTCATTTCATACTACTGACTTGGGCGTCGGAGTGCCCCCGGCACCCACCACACCGGTGGGCAGTCTGCTCTCGCTCACTCTACCTTTGTCTTGCAGGATCGCTAATGCCCCCAACCTATAAATTCTGATTGTGGACCTTGGCCGAATTCCAGCGTCCACAATTTAACGCCCACCATGGGGCCTTAGCGATTCATATCAAATAAATATCTTTCAGTCTACAATCCTTACAAACATAACTATCCATAACTTCGTGCAACACAGACACCAGACCCTGTGGTGGCACAATTAGCCACTATACAAAACAGTTACAATCAATGGAAGATGAAAATTGATCCATGTAAAACTCCAGTACTAATCTCCAATAGTATCTGAAACTTTCATTCTTCAGCAATTCAAATGCGTGAGGCTACCAATCATTTCAACTATCTTATAAACCCAACCTCTTAGGAGCATTTAAGAATATGGCACGTGAAAATCCACTATCAAGCGACCATCCATTAATCACCAAAGAAGCCATCATATTTCTCCAATCGACCAAGCTCAACAAATCACCTCCACCAAACAAAAGAAAATGCAGGAATTCAAATATGATTTTCACCAGGTCCAGTGGACTGGGGACGGTTTGAAAGAAGTGAGTTATGATAAACAAGGGAGTCTTCCTCAAAGATCACGAACTCCCATATTCCTCATACGGCAAATATTATTGTTCTTCATGAACAACATGGAACGATATTCATTGGATCCCCAACAGTCTACTGTTTGTGCATGCACCAAGAGCCCCGTCGATTAAGCTCTAAGGATTATCAAATGGAGTTTACTCTTTTCTTTGGAAGTCATCATTTGCCACATATAATTTTATTCAAAACAGCAGTCTCATTCTACAAAGATCACCGCTTGTGACAAAACCAAAATTACAAAGTGATACACGCACCCTCCATATAAGCACCAAGTTCCACGAGAGACCAACACAATGGAGCAAATTCAATGACATTTCATGCATGTCGAATGGCCCTACTGCTTTGTCCAGCCATACACGTATGTGTCCAAAAGTTCCAAACTAGAAGGCCACACGTAAATTTGATGCATGCTGCTACCAAGCATGCAAGTTGCCAAAATTTAAACAAATAAGGCATATAGCCACGTGAAGAATAGTTTGCATATGCAAAATGCATAAGCCATCCACCAAATGCCAAAACACATAAGCCATCCACCAAATGTCAAAACACATAAGCCATCCACAAAATTCCAAAGTACATAAGGACAAATCAAAAACCCATACTCACATGGCTATTAAAGAAAATTCATACGACAAAAGAACCTCACAGGTGACAAAATGGAGATAAAGTGAGGCCAAGTCAAGTTATTGCAGCTCTCTTCCCGTAGTGAAAATAGATCCTCATTCGACAAAATCACACACAACAAGGTGAATGGCCCACTCACCAATTTCAAAATTACCAAGCATGGCCTTTTTACAATAATTCAAACTTAGCTCACTGCCCAAGCTTGAGAATTCTATCACTCAAAGAAGAAATTAATTAAATATTTTGATGGCCCACTCGACAAGATAGCCTCCCAATAGACAATCAAGTAGTATGCGACCAAGCTTCTTGAAATTTTCAATGTAAATTCAAAAGATTCAGCCCATATTATACCACTCAGTGCCATGCCATGCATGTGTGGGCCCATGCCTCTTCATTCCATGCTTCACGTGAATCAGCAGCAAGGGGAGAGAACAACATTGCCTAGCTAGTTGTCCAAGAAACAGCCCATGTGCCAAGCGCCCAAGGTGCGTAAATAACAACATGACAAACTGCCAAGCACACGTGCTAAGCTGGCCCATACACACTCCATGCACATACTTGCCATGTGAGCGTTAAAAAAAAAACATACCCTTCAGCCATGCGACAATCCCATTCAACAAAATATATAGGAAGTTTTAGCAACAGACAAAGGTATCATTCAACACTATACGTATGGAAGTATTAACATTGAGATCAAATTCCTTCCCCACGAATAAATCCTTTGAAAAGCCCATCCCATGCTTTTCCATAAAATAAAACCATAATACTCATGCATCCAAGAAGCCCAAATAAAGTCCACACTACAACAAGTATAAAAAGCCCATAGTACCAATGGAATCGGCCATTCCAATGCATCTCACTTGCCACACTACAAAAAGCCCAAACCTCTAATGCAAAAATATTGTCCCACATCGCTTGGGAAGTTACTTTCAAACAAGTCACTCACAAGGAAACAAACGATGCCCACTCGCAGATGGCCCATGAAGATGCTGCCACACGCCATCTATCCCCACACTACAAAAAACCTCATAAAAAAATAGAGCCCTCACTCCATGAGCAGCTACCACTCAAGAGTTTTAAAGATGCCACACGTAATGTTTGTCTGAAATGAAGAGCTTTTTTTTAACACAAAATGACGGTTCATGGAGAGTGTTCATGCAACAGTGGGACCCATAAATGAATGAGTATGTTATGGTGTGGACGCTGACAAAAGGATACCAATGACGTCTATCCAGTAGACTCATATAGATTGAACTGGGGCAAACAAGTATGGATACCAGTTTCTCAACAAATTGAAGTGGTAGTCGTGTTATTGGACTATAAGCATGACTTTTTTGTCTTGTATTCCATCACTCATATCAAGTGATGGCATATAGTAGACTCATTGTGGTAGTCATAGCCATTAACCCTGGCAACCAACGATAAATGCGCCTATGCTACATGAATATAAAACTAAAGCAACAAAACTGCATGATTGTCATATTATCCATACAACAAGGTGGATGGCTATCAACTTCAGGCTACATGGAAAACTCCAATCTCTCCTATACTACTTGGAATGATTGTCAACTCCTCCAGACTAAATCAAAGGTTAGTCATCATCTCCATACTACGTTGATTTAATATTGCCAACTTCATACTACATAGAGAATATTTGATCTTGCCTAGTAGAATGAAGAACTCTTTTGGATCTCCTTTAGGTCCAATCGACCAACCTTTATCAAGTTAGGTAGTATGAAAATTCTTTTGGACCTTCATCAGGTCTAGTAGAGTGGTGATTCTCATAGACATTCATTAGGTTCATATGACCGTGTCTTATGGACCTTTGACAGGTCCATTCGACTATAGTCTCATGGTCAGGTAGAATGAAGATTCACTTGAACTTACATCAAGTTCATTCGACCATAGCTTCATGGACCTTCATCAGGTCTATTAGAGTGAAGATTCTCACAGACATTTATTAGGTTCATTCGACCGCGTCTTTTGGGCCTTTGTCAGGTCCATTCGACTATAGTCTCATGGATAGGTAGAGTGAAAATTGTCTTGGACCTTCATCAGGTCTAGTGGAATGAAGAATCACTGGGACTTACATCAAGTCCATTCGACCGTAGCCTCATAAACCTTCATCAGAAGAGTGATCGATGACTTCTTTGGACTTTCATCAAGTCCATTCGACCGTAGTCTCATAAATCCTCATCATGAGAATGAATGATGACCTTCATCAGGTCCATTTGATAGCCCATTCGACATTAGTCTATTGGACCTTCATCAGATCTAGTAGTATGAGAAGGAAAGACTCTCATAGAACTTCTTCGGGTCTAGTAAAGTAAAGATCCTCATTGACTTATGTTAGTTCCTGTAGAGTGAGGAATGAAGACCCTCATGGATCTTCATTATGCATGGAGTGTGTAGACTCCTATGTACCTACATCAGGTATAATGGAGTGTGTAGACTCCCACGTACCTTCATCAGGTATAGTGGAATGTGTATATTTTCTTAGACCTTTATTGGGTCATGTGGTGTATAGACTCTGATGTACCTTCTTCAACTATAGTAGAATGAAAATTTTTCTTGGACCTTCATCGGGTCGGGAGGAGTAGACTCCCATGTACCTTCATTAGGTATAGTGGAGTGTGTAGACTTTCTTGGACCTTCATCGGGTAATGTAAACTTTGATGTACTTTTTCAAGTGTTGTAGAATGAAATCTTCTCAGACTTTCATCAGATCTAGTATTTGTAGACTCCCTTGTACCTTTATCAATATGTATGGTCGTCTTGATACATAAGACAATGGGACATCCCCCATGGCTCATAAAGAGTCAATTGATTATCCTGATCATCATCTGAATCAGTCGACTGGGGACATCCCCCATAGACTCATGTAGAGTCAATTGATTATCCTGATCATCATCTGAATCAGTCGACTGGGGACATCCCCCATGGCTCATGTAGAGTCAATTGATTATCCTGATCTTCATCCGGATCAGTCGACTGGGGACATCCCCCATAGACTCATGTAGAGTCAATTGATTATCCTGATCATCATCTGAAACAATCGACTGGGGACTTCCCCCATGGCTCATATAGAGTCAATTGATTATCCTGATCTTCATCTGGATCAGTCGACTGGGGACATCCCCCATGGCTCATAAAGAGTCAATTGATTATCCTGATCTTCATCTGGATCAGCCGACTGGGGACATCCCCCATGGCTCATAAAGAGTCAATTGATTATCCTGATCATCATCTGAATCAGTCGACTGGGGACATCCCCCATAGACTCATGTAGAGTCAATTGATTATCCTGATCATCATCTGAATCAGTCGACTGGGGACATCCCCCATGGCTCATAAAGAGTCAATTGATTATCCTGATCATCATCTGAATCAGTCGACTGGGGACATCCTCCATAGACTCATAAAGAGTCAATTGATTATCCTGATCATCATCTGAATCAGTCGACTGGGGACATCCCCCATGGCTCATAAAGAGTCAATTGATTATCCTGATCTTCATCTGGATCAGTCGACTGGGGACATCCCCATGGCTCATAAAGAGTCAATTGATTATCATGATCATCATCTGAATCAGTCGACTGGGGACATCCCTCATAGACTCATGTAGAGTCAATTGATTATCCTGATCATCATCTGAATCAGTCGACTGGGTACATCCCCCATGGCTCATGTAGAGTCAATTGATTATCCTGATCTTCATCCAGATCAGTCGACTGGGGACATCCCCCATAGACTCATGTAGAGTCAATTGATTATCCTGATCATCATCTGAATCAGTCGACTGGGGACATCCCCCATGGCTCATGTAGAGTCAATTGATTATCCTGATCTTCATCCGGATCAGTCGACTGGGGACATCCCCCATAGACTCATGTAGAGTCAATTGATTATCCTGATCATCATCTGAATCAGTCGACTGAGGACTTCCCCCATGGCTCATATAGAGTCAATTGATTATCCTGATCTTCATCTGGATCAGTCGACTGGGGACATCCCCCATGGCTCATAAGAGTCAATTGATTATCCTGATCATCATCTGATCAGTCGACTGGGGACATCCCCCATGGCTCATAAAGAGTCAATTGATTATCCTGATCATCATCTGAATCAGTCGACTGGGGACATCCCCCATAGACTCATGTAGAGTCAATGATTATCCTGATCATCATCTGAATCAGTCGACTGGGGACATCCCCCATGGCTCATAAAGAGTCAATTGATTATCCTTATCATCATCTGAATCAGTCGACTGGGGACATCCTCCATAGACTCATAAAGAGTCAATTGATTATCCTGATCATCATATGAATCAGTCGAATGGGGACATCCCCCATAGACTAATGTAGAGTCAATTGATTATCCTGATCATCATCTGAATCAGTCGACTGGGGCATCCCCCATGGCTCATGTAGAGTCAATTGATTATCCTGATCATCATCTGAATCAGTCGACTGGGGACATCCCCCATGGCTCATAAAGAGTCAATTGATTATCCTGATCATCATCTGAATCAGTCGACTGGGGACATCCTCCATAGACTCATAAAGAGTCAATTGATTATCCTGATCATCATCTGAATCAGTCGACTGGGGACATCCCCCATGGCTCATAAAGAGTCAATTGATTATCCTGATCTTCATCTGGATCAGTCGACTGGGGACATCCCCATGGCTCATAAAGAGTCAATTGATTATCATGATCATCATCTGATCAGTCGACTGGGGACATCCCTCATAGACTCATGTAGAGTCAATTGATTATCCTGATCATCATCTGAATCAGTCGACTGGGTACATCCCCCATGGCTCATGTAGAGTCAATTGATTATCCTGATCTTCATCCAGATCAGTCGACTGGGGACATCCCCCATAGACTCATGTAGAGTCAATTGATTATCCTGATCATGATCTGAATCAGTCGACTGGGGACTTCCCCCATGGCTCATATAGAGTCAATTGATTATCCTGATCTTCATCTGGATCAGTCGACTGGAGACATCCTCCATGGATCATATAGAGTCAATTGATTATCCTGATCTTCGTCCGGATCAGTCGACTGGGGACATCCCCCATGGACTCATGTAGAGTCAAGTTCAGCACATGACCTTCATCTGGACTAGAAAAATTTGAAGACTCATCTGGTCCTTGACCTGTAGTATGGAGATTGTTCTGGCCTTCATCTGGTTCAGTAGACTGGGGACATCTCCTACGGCTCATAACGAGTCAAGTTCAGCACATGACCTTCATCTGGTCTAGATCATCTGGTCCTTGACCGGTAGTATAGAGATTTTCCTGAACTTTCATCTGGTTCAGTCGACCGGGGACATTCCCCATGGCTAAATGTCAAGCCAACTTGAAGACTTAGACTACTCTTAGTCCAAAAGACATTGAATTCTCTCTATCGTATGTAACATGAACTATGCATTCTCAACTGGCACTCTTACATCTTGTTTCGTTCGACACGTATAAAATACTCTCTAAATCAAGAACTTCTTGACTTAGAGAGTAGGGGACAAACTGTATGGGCCAAATTTGGGCCAAGGGTAAAATCGTCTTTACAGTTCAAAACCCTAAAGTAAGTAAGGCCCAAGAGTGTAAAATCAAACCTATAAAACCTAGCATTATTGAATTATAATCACGCCCTTACGGATAACTCATCAACCACTCTTCCCTCATTTTGTCTAGCGTAAATCATAAATTCACATGCTAAGATTCTTCATTATCGAAAGATAGTATTGAACATGTTGTGGGTCCTATCATCAGAGACTTCAGCACATTGTAGATCCCACCATCACGTGTACAACTTATATTCCAACTGTAAAGTGACTTCCTTTAATCTATAAAAGGGAAGAGATTCTCAACCCAGAGAGGGCTCTCTTACAAGCTTACGCTCTCTGACACAAGCTCTCTGAGCCCCCCACTCCCACAGACACATATCACCGCCTTCACGGCCACCCAGAGGGGCTCTCTTACTAGCTTACGCTATCTGACACAAGCTCTCTGAGCCCCCACTCCCACAGACACATATCACCGCCTTCACGGCCACCCAGAGAGGGCTCTCTTACTAGCTTACGCTCTCTGACACAAGCTCTCTGAGCCCCCCACTCCCACAGACACATATCACCGCCTTCACGGCCACCCAGAGGGGCTCTCTTACTAGCTTACGCTCTCTGACACAAGCTCTCTGAGCCCCCCACTCCCACAGACACATATCACCGCCCTCACGGCCACCCAGAGAGGGCTCTCTTACTAGCTTACGCTCTCTGACACAAGCTCTCTGAGCCCCCCACTCCCACAGACACATATCACCGCCTTCACGGCCACCCAGAGAGGGCTCTCTTACTAGCTTACGCTCTCTGACACAAGCTCTCTGAGCCCCCCACTCCCACAGACACATATCACCGCCTTCATGGCCACCCAGAGAGGTCAATGTAACTTCAACCTTGCTTTCACATTTTACTTATTCACTGCTCATTTCATACTACTGACTTGGGCGTCGGATTGCCCCCGCACCACCACACCGGTGGGCAGTCTGCTCCCGCTCACTCTACCTTTGTCTTGCAGGATCGCTAATGCCCCCAACCTACAAATTCTGATTGTGGACCTCGGCCGAATTCCAGCGTCAACACCTAGTAATTTAAGAGATAACTTAAAAGATAAATTCTTATCCAAGTTAGTAATTATTTTCTTTCTATCAAAATAATCAAATAAGTTAAATCTCATATACTTTTACCCTTCTTCCGTATGCACATAAAATAAAGTACCAATCAATTAACCGTGCCCACAATATTCATAGGTTTTGTTGAAAATAGAGTAATATTTTTATCCTAATATTATATTAGAGTTCACACCATTTTGGCAATGAGAGTTTATTTATAAATAATTTTTTATTTGGATAATACATCTTCAATCCTTGTAACGAGCTTTAGGCCAGTGACTCCCAAACCTGTTGGCTTTAGGGCACTTGGTGTTACGACACCCCTACAGACTTAATTGCTTCCATCACAAAAGTCAAAAATAAGAAGTGTTCGATTTCCTTAAGCTTTTTCTTTAACCCATGTAACGAGCTTTAGGCTAGTGACTCTCATACCAGTTGCCCTTGTGGCATTAAGTCTTAAAACACCCTTACGGACTTAATTTCTTGAGATAGAGAGACTATGAAATCGAACTTATTCACACACTTTTTTTTTAAAATAATTTAACCTCTACCATTTTACACGAAAAATCATTGCTTGCTGAGGCAAGATGTCCGGTTATTAAGTAAAAGTTTGATTTTTATCATTTTTTTTAAAACTAACTTAAGCTCTATTTTTTTAGGTAAACAATCACTGCTTGTTGAGGCAAGATGTCCGGTTACTAAGTAATCTTAGTTAATATAATTTTTTTAAATAAAAAAAAAAATTTAATTGCCATATACCTCCAACAAATTAGGGAATTGCATATTATAAAATTTTCACTTACAATCCATGGTCATATGTTACGTGTATGTTGATAATACCTATCAAATGAGCATACGAAGATCAAATTTAATCAATATTATAGAGAATTCAAAAATTTAAATAATTCAAAAAAATAATCAAAACTAACTTGTTACGAAATAACTTAAAAAAAATAATTTTTTTTTACATAAAATAAAATATTTTTTTAAGAAAATAACACAAACGAAAATAAAAGCATTCCAGTCAACTATCTCATCTCCCCAACCAATTGAGACTTTGTCCCCAATGTCTGAACAAGAAAAAGTATAGTTTAGAAGACATGACCTTATTAGTATGGAATTGACAATTGAATCTACAATACTGCTACTAAAAATAATGGTTATAACTTAAAACAATAGAAGAAAATCAAAACAGAAAATTGAAATGTAGTTGTGATTGTGGCTCACATCTTCCTCAGATTTTATGTCTAGTAATGGCTTGAACGCCCTATATGGGTCGATGATATGCTTTCCATCCAATTTTCTTATAAATTTACAAATAAGGTCTTTTAAAGTCAGATTCTCGACACTATATTATTCATTTTCTTTTTCAAATTATGTATGTAAATTGCGAATCAGTTTGTCAAATCCATTAGGATGCGTCTCAAGAGTCAATGATATATTTTCTAATGACTCCTTACTCAATCCATCTTTAATGGGTTGATTATTTCCTTTGGGATTATTAAACATCATTCCGAAAGAACGACAACGAGTGTTGATGTAATATCCCGGGTTTTTCGGAACAGTATGAGAAAGTTTTCGAATTAAAGTGAAAGATTTGGAAAGGGATGGTATTCGAAAATTAGACTTCATGTGTTAGAAACAACTTTCATGTTGAAGGTTTTGAAAAAGGACTTACAAAAATCAAGATTTCCATGTCTTTCTTTCTTTTGCCTCCAAGCTTGCTCTCTACTCTCACTTATGTTATTTTTGTGTGTTTGAAACTTATGAAACCCTAAAAAATGAAACAAACAATATATACCTATAATTCCAGCACATGGCCGAATTTTGTATATACAAAATATCAAGATATTTTTTTCATTTGTTTCATTTAATTACAACTTGTCAACTTGCTTTTGAATCATTACAACTTTAATGAAATAAAGTAAGTCAACAATTTCAACTTAAAGCATCTCCAAAAATATCTTAACTTAGGATATTTATATTTTTAATTATTTAATTATTTAACAATTAAATAATTATTTAAATACAAATATATTAAATATATGTATTATATTTACATTAAATATCAATACATATATATATTTATGATATTAGTCAAATATCTCAATTTGACAATTAATTAACGTGTATTTGATAAAATCTAACATTAAATGCATATATACACAAATTAAGGAAATCACTATTGGGTCCCTACACATGTATATTTCGTTTAACCTTTAAACGACTTTATAAATAATCAATATTATTTATAAATGTTGCCCTAGTGCTCTACGAGTATATTTCATTAGTGGGACTCTCTAGATTCAGGTATATCCGTCACAAAATCAAATTTCGTGTCCATAATTTATCCACCCGTAAATTATGACGATCACAGATAAACTCGCTGAATCATACAGGTCGAGGTAATGGAAAATGTATAATTCCTCCGTCACAGGTATCCGGATATATCCCAGAGATATAGATGTAAACGTCAAATCTCTATGGGGATTATCCCGTCGACGTCTTCATTAGCAATCTCGAAAAGAACTAACTTCTAAATTATACCACGGGCCCATGGTTTTTATCTGATTGTTAATCATTTGGACTACCTATGATCTGATACACAGAACTGACAGATCCTATCTCGATACATATAGGACACCCTGAGGATCTATCCACACCCAACGAACAGGCGGAGGTCTGATCTAAATAGATCGGTGACGTGACTGCCATCTAAGTGTGGAAGATGTCTCATGTGCCCATAGTGGTTTCTCAAGTCTAAGAATCACAAATGCTACTCAACCTGAGAAGATTCTTATTGACGTTGGTGTACCATCCATTAAGAATCTTCGGTGAGTCGTTCAGTGTTTATCCACTATAAACACTCACACGTCTATACTAGTCTCCCAGACTTATGGTTCATTGAGAAACCATTGGAATCATATATTCCAGTATACGACATGTACCGGTCTCAACGGGTTTACTTTACTGACCAAGTAGTGTAAACCTTGATCAGGAACTGTCTGAGAATGACAACGTCATGATGCTACTCAATGTCAGTTGCGACGCTTTTGCAACAGCACCATGACTAGTCATTCTAAGGTCATTACGTCTTTACCATATTAAAAGATATATTATATTATAGAAACTGCATATATTATTCATAATAATAATGTTTTACAGTAGTATTCATAAAGAAATACAACCGGGAATTGGCGCTCTGAGCACCAACCCCAACAAGTTCCAATAGTCTCGGGACAGTTCATGGGCTGCCCGAATAGTGACGAATTCACTGTTTGGGTAGTCGTCCCATGGTTGGCTCAAAAGTCACCCGGTAGGCTCAAAAGTCACCCGGTAACGTCGGTTTTCGCTTATTTCAACTCCGAAACACATTCCGGAAACTATACTGTAACATCCCGGATTATTGACATAAATTTTATTTTCCGCGAGAGGGGTCGCGTCGAACGCGAGGTCAATTTTAGTGCGTAATTGGGACTTGTTAAAAAAAAATAGATAATTAAAAATAATAAAAAGGGATTAAAAATTTGAATTATTAACTAAAGTAAATAAATAAATCTAGAAAAATCTAGATAATTCAAGGCATACTTAAGATATTTTTCTTTAAGCATTTATTACACTTTTATGTATTAAACATATATAAGTAATATATATACACAACACATATAATTAATTACGCACGCATACATTTTTGACACACACACAGAACACAAAAAAAAAAATGAAAATGGGAGGAAGATTAGGGCAGACCGAATGAGGGGAAGAAAGGGGAAAAGAGAGGCAGAGAACAAAAAAGGAAGAAAAAGATGAGAGAGTGAAAAAGATCGTGAGTGAGAGAGAAAGAAGATAAAGAAAATAGAAGAAATAAAACGGAGTAGAAAGAACGAGAAGAAGTCGAGAAAGAAGGTGCAGATCGAGAGAGGGCAGAGAGGGAGAACATGATTGAGAGAAATTAGAGGAAGCTGAGAATGATGAAGAAGAAGAAGGGATTCATCAATTGGATTTCTGAATTCGGTTATCGAGTCAATGGTAAGTATAGTATTCTTTGAATTCCTTGAATCTAATTGAAAATATAATTTGGGTTTGAGATGAAATTTGAAATTAGGTGAAATAATAGGTTAGAAATATGTTAACAATAATCTAGATTAAGTATTTTGTATGAAATGGAAAGTTGATCGACCAATTGGAGAAGAAGAGGAACCGGCGGTGACAACCCTAGGATTTGGGGGAAAACATTAGGTAGGCTTTTTTTTCATTTATTCTTGAAGTCGAAAAAATTGAAGGGGCCTTATTTTTGTCAAATAAAATCATTGTAAAAGTAAATTCTGATTAAATAAAGTTAACAGCTAGTTAATGTTAAGAGTGGAGGTTTTAAAACTGGAATCTTGAATAAAAGGACATCGCTGCCTATCTTTTTTTTAATTCTTTGCGTTTCAAAATATAGTATATAGACAACAGCAATTTACAGTGATAGAGAAGTTATAAATTTTGTAGAAAAGAAAAAAATGGTGAGAAGCTCTTCAATAACCAGATGGGTTTCTTTGTTTCTGTTTTTTTTCTCATTTGGCTACTCCAATCCTAGTTGAAGATGGTGTGTTTATACTATTTTAACCGCTTCTCTAATTATATTTTTGTATTTCTTTTATTTATAGCTTTGATGAGAGAGTTGCAGTTTTCATAAAGCTTTGATTTTTAACTTATGCTTTCTGGGTTTCTTTTCTCTTTGGATATTTCTAAGATCTGACATTACTGTGGCTTCTCTTTCGCTTCTTGGCTAGTTTTTCAATGTGGGTCAAGAAGCGTATTTAAAGTAAAGTTTTATTTGATGTTGAAAATGGGAATTAAGAATTAAGGTTATGAATTTGCATAGTTATGATAGAAGTAAATGTGTATAGGGTCTGTTGTAGAATTATGGACTTGGCATATGAAATGAGTTGAGGTATGATTTTATAGTAATAATGTTTATTAGTTAGAGCACAAGTATATAACATTGTGTGTAATTTCATAAGGTAGTTAAAGATGGAAGTATATAAGAAATGCATAAGTATTAATGCTTATAGCTTTTTGTGATAATAAAGTATGAGAATTTATAGATCAAAGTTATTTATATATATGAGTTGTGATGCTGTAATGTGAGGTTCCAATACTGTGAACAAAATTAATATACAAGTTGAAACTAGATTTTTTGTATTTAGTTATGAAATTAATTATGGTGAATGATACTACATCATGGATCATTTGTTTTATATGTTTGATTTGATAAAGCATAAATTGTTAAGCCATGACCAAATTAATAGAGGTTAGGAGGGGAATTGATTTGGTAATTTTAGTTTTATGATTGAATAATATAAACGTGTTTGAGCATAAGTTAAATATAAATTATGTTGATATAATATATGGTTGAAAAGTTAATACAAGTTAACTTGAGCATGTTGATATATTGGTACGCAAGTAATATAGATAAAATTATATAAAGATTAGTTTTGTGTGCGTAAAAGAGTGTGTATGTATATGAATGATTTTAATATGACATAAGTATGCGCAAATGAATACATGTACATATACGATAGTATAATATAAGCATATAAGTAATAGAATATACATATCATTAAATTGTGTTTACGCATGAACATATACATGTAGTTACACAGCAACCTGAAGATGAAGGTAAGTGAAAGCATAAGAAGTACATGTGCATATTTGTGCATTATGATTCTCATAAATGGAACTGAAATTAAAAATGGTTTTGAAATCCAAAATGTTTTAAAGGACAGTTTTCAAATGCTTTTGAGAGAAAATGTATTTCAGAAAATGTTTTACAGTTTTGAGGCGTGGTTTTATGTTTTCGGGGCATGAGGGAAAAACTCACCCCAATATGTAACTTGGCAGTTTGGAATTGACGAATACTATGGAATTGATGGATTCAGAGACATGTGCACATGTGGAGGACTGAGGGGACGCTCTCAGATCCTCGAGCCGGGGCTAGGGGGATGAGCGATACACAACGCCCCTAGACCCCACAGTTTGAGCTTGGGTGGTAGCATAGATCCACACCCCCAGCTCTAGATTGTGGCTTGGGGGACGGCGATACGTAACGCCCCAAGACCACCAGATATGAGACAGTAGTGGCATGCTTTGGGGGACGGCGATACGTAACGCCCCAAAGTCATGGTTTTGCACTTCTGCCTCCAGATAGACGTATGGGGGGACGGCGATACGTAACGCCCTCATACGTCCAGTTTTTCAGACAGAGACACAAAACTCAGAGAAAGTTTTCAGTTTTCAGGTACAGATTTCATTTTTCAGAAATACAGATTTCAGATAAAAACTTCAGTTTTTAGAAACAGTTTTCAGATGAGCAGTTTTCAGAAACAGTTTTTAGAAAATAGTATTTCAGAAAGACAGATTTCATAAAGAGTTTAGAAAGCAGTTTTCAGAAAAGATTTTCAAGACGTATTTCATAAAAGCATGGCATGATTAAAGTACTGCACAGCTTATAAAATTCATGCATTTAAATCATACATTATGGTTAACATTTGTGACGCATAAAGTGGACATTAATGAATGATAGCATGATTATATCTATGAGTATTGATTGATGTATGTGTGCATTGTATGCTTATATGGAAGGAACAGGTTGTAAAACACTAGTGCATGATTATAAGATTTTATATTCATGTTTGTATGGTTAGTATTAGTTTGGTGGTTGTGCAATAGAAAGAATATTATATTTAAATCCGATTTGATGATATTTCAATAAAATAAAAGAAAGATAAGTAAGGTAAATAACCAAACTAGATTAGCAAAGAGTAAGCAAGTAAGTACTAAGATATTAAAGTAGCGCAGCAGAAGCGTGATGGATGAACTTGATGTAGTTAATATGGATGTTCGTTAAGGAAAATAGCAAAGAGAAGTTAAAGCATGTTTATGATCAAATAAAAGATCAGTAATACATATTGTGTTTTGCTAAATGGTTATAAGTTAGATAATTAATTCAGACTTTTTACATATTTGTATGGACATATAGAAACTCTAGGGTAATACAGAAATAGAATTAAGTCTTTGCATGTGTTTGGCTCTCAAGGAATGAATATAGTTACTTACTGAGTCTTATTACTCACAACCCATCAGTGTTTGAGTTTTGCAGGTTGGTGACCTGATCGGTCGACCACAGACACCAGAGCTTGAGGAGTCGGATAGCAGCGTTGCAGTCAGCCAGTCACCAGGTCTTGGGGGAATCTAAGTGTGGTTGTAAAGAGTATTAAGTTGAATAAGATTGAGTTGTACAAAGTTTAAGTTTGTAAAATTTTTTGTTTATATGCATTTTCGGGCACGGAGCCTAATCGTATTATGTTTTGAGTTGTTTATTTTAGTATTTTATTGTGTTGGGCCCTATAGGTTGTATTGAGGTGCTGGACTTTGATCCAGGTTGCATGACTTTTAGTAGAGGTCATGTCGAAATTTTGTCAGAGTCAGAGGCTTATGGAGTCAGGATTAGCCTGTCTCATGCCGGTAGCATCCTGGCTTAGGCGGGATGTTACATATGCCAACACCCAAAACATATCCATTACATCATAACACATCACAATCATCCCATATTTCATAGTTTGGCAGATTCTGACCAGCAAACCAAATTATCCAATTTTTCATACTTTAATCCAATTTCACCAAGATTAATCTAATTAATCAAACACCAATTACAGTCACCACACATGAAGCACTCAAGAACAATTCTAGGTGCGATAAGAGTGGTCATAACACTCTAGAATAGCAACTCAGTTGTCCAACAATAATTTGAATAAATTGGAATGAAATTACACTAATTTCATTAAATCCACACTTCACACATGCATAAATCCTTACAATCCACCATCAAACAACAAAAGCCCCAAATTCAAAAGAAAAGGAAACCCTAGAATCATACTAAATGATCAAGAAAACTAGAAACATGCTTTCAAGCTCAAAGGGATGTAGCATACCTTTAATTCCTAAATTCCTTAAACTTTTTCTTGATTTTCTCCATTTTCTTCTTGTTTCTTCAAACCAAAAATACTTGGTTGATGGTGGAGTCGGCCATAAGCTTCACTTGGAAGCAAAATGAAAATTTTAACTTTAAATAATAGATGTTGCCGACTTTAGGAAGTGGATTAGGGGCAATTTTGTCATTTTTAATTTTAATCTAATTAAAATAATATAAGCTTTATGTAATCCAATCAAATTAAAACACATAAAGCATATATTAAAGCAAGCCAAATGCACTAATAATAATTAAACAAATTTCATAATTTTTATAGAAAAGTTTATTAATTACTAATTCAAATATTTACCAATTAAATATCTAAATAATTAATTAATGTAATTATTATTATATATGCATTTTATTTACAATAAATAATAAATATATATATTTATGGCATGTGTCAAAATCTCATTTGACGAATAATTAATGTGTATCTAATCGTATTATGTATCAAATACAAATACACAATAATTATTGGCGGACAAAATCCCCTAATTGCATGTGATTATCGTTTAACGATTAAACGATCTGAATTAACTCACTTAATCTGTTGAAGTATAATGAATAATCCGTATTATTCATATCGAGTTGCTCAAGTGCTCAACGAGTACACTTCATATGGCAGTACTCTATAAGTTTAGGTTTATCTGTCACGAAATCCAATTTCGTTTCCATAATGCACCCACTCATGGATTATGACGACCATATATAATCTCGCTAAACTATGCAAGCCGATGTCACTGCATACGTATAATCCCTTTGTCACAGGCTACCTATATTATACCTGGGGTATAGTTAGAAACTTCAAACCCATTGGGTATAATATAGTCGATATTTCATTTACGATCTCTAAATAACACTCGGAACTGATTTCCAACGTTATACCACAGCCATGGATTTATTAGATCATAAACACGTGAGGATGTCTATGCCCTGTACACAGGACTGGCGGATCTTATCTTGAAACGCACTGGATATCATGAGCATCAGTCCACACCCAACGAATAGGCGGAGGTCTGATCATGGATAGATCGTTGACGTGACTGCCATCAAAGTGTGGATGATAACTCATATATCCCACTGTGGTATCTCAAGTCAGAGGACCATTATGCTCGCTCAACTCGAGAAGGTTCCTATTGACATTGGTGTACCATCTATTAGGAAACCATCAGTGAGTCGTTCAGTGTCTTATCAAATAAACACCTACATGTCTATACGAGTCTCCCGAGATTCATGGTTCACTGGGATAAACCATCAGACCAAGTCACGATATACGACATGTACTGGACTCAGTGGATCTCTACTAACCGACCCGTGTTAGTAAATCTTGACCAGAAACTTTATTTAAGGATATACATCTTATAATGCGCTTCCCAATGTCAATTACAAACTATGTTGTAACTGCGCACTATATTATAAATCCTAGGGTATTTGTCTAATATACATGTATCACTGAACCAGATTCAGTTTCGCTCTAATCGTAATCAGATAACTAATCATAATTAGATCGAATAAGTGTATAAAAAACAAGGGTGCTACCAATGAATTAGTAATATTTATGGAAAATAAAATTGCTCGTATTTATGAATCGGACATAAATACGATCCGGATTGGCACTCTGAGCACCAACCCTAACATTTAAATGTTCAGATTATAATTAATATATTATAATGTAAATAAGATTAATTTATATTATCCTATTAAAAGTTTAACCTTTTACCCTAGAAAAATGGATTTAGCCACTCATGCTTTGAATAAAAACACACATAATTTTATTACTAAAAGAAAAAAAAATTACAACATAGCTTGAAAATAAAACACATAAGAGACTTGTTCCAAATTCTTCAAGAGAGAAAATGAAATACGCCATGAAGAAAAATGAGAGGTGAACAACTCTATTTATAGTAAAAGTGCTCATCCATAAATTATTAGTTACAACTTTCCAAATTAAATACAAACAACAAACTTTAAATAGTTTTTTTTTTTTTGACTTTTGATTTTTTTTTTTGTTGATCATTTAGCAAATATCGGTCACAATCCACCTAAAGTGAATTGGGACATTTATTTATTTATTATTTTGTTTTCTAATAATTAAATTACATGTAGCACACATGACTTCTTCATCAATTTCGTCCTTGAAAAACCTCATAACTAGAATGGCCTTCCAAGTTATGGCCAAAATACGACAATTGCATAAAGTTGGAATTTCCGAAATTGTGCACTGTTAGAATGCTCTTCCAAGTTTTCGACCTCCAAAATCCAAATGTCAAGTCTATTTTTATAGTTATGCATGCAAAGTATTATTTTACCTAGATAAGAAATAAAAATCACAATAAAAATATATAAAACATAAATTTAATTTTTATTTTACAAATGTGCTAAATTAACGGGATTAATGAAACTACAAGTGTGAAATGATTAATTTTCCTTTTAATAAATATACACTATTTAGTATTACTAGCTTATTACTAGTCCCTAACCAGCTTATTACTAGTCCCTAGTAATTTAAGAGAAAACTTAAAAGATAAATTCTTATCCAAGTTAGTAATTATTTTCTTTCTATCAAAATAATCAAATAAGTTAAATCTCATATAATTTTACCCTTCTTCCGTATGCACATAAAACAAAGTACCAATCAATTAACCGTGCCCACAATATTCATAGGTTTTGTTGAAAATAGAGTAATCTTTTTATCCTAATATTATATTAGAGTTCACACTATTTTGGCAATGAGAGTTTATTTATAAATAATTTTTTTTTTTGGATAATACATCTTCAATCCTTGTAAGGGAGCTTTGGGCCAGTGACTCCCAAACCTGTTGGCTTTAGGGCACTTGGTGTTACGACACCCCTACGAACTTAATTGCTTCCATCACAAAAGTCAAAAATAAGAAGTGTTCGATTTCCTTAAGCTTTTTCTTTAACCCATGTAACGAACTTTGGGCTAGTGACTCTCATACCAGTTGCCCTTATGGCATTAAGTCTTAAGACACCCTCACAGACTTAATTTCTCGAGATAGAGAGACTATGAAACCGAACTTATTCACACATTTTTTTAAAAAATAATTTAACCTCTAACATTTTACACGAACAATCATTGCTTGCTGAGGCAAGATGTCCGGTTATTAAGTAAAAGCTTGATTTTTATCATTTTTTTTAAAACTAACTTGAGCTCTATTTTTTTAGGTAAACAATCACTGCTTGTTGAGGCAAGATGTCCGGTTACTAAGTAAATCTTAGTTAATATAATTTTTTTAAATAAAAATATAAATTTAATTGCTCTATACCTCCAACGAATTACTGAATTGAATATTATAAAATTTTCACTTACAATCTATGGTCATATGTTACGTGTATGTTGATAATACCTATCAAATGAGCATACGAAGATCAAATTTAATCAATATTAGAGTGAATTCACAAATTTAAATAATTCAAAAAAATAATCAAAACTAACTTGTTACGAAATAACTTAAAAAATTAATAATTTTTTTTTTGTACATAAAATAAAATATTTTTTTTAAGAAAATAACACAAACGAAAATAAAAGCATTCCAGTCAATTATCCTCTCTCCCCAACCAAATTGAGACTTTGTCCCCAATGTCTGAACAAGAAAAAGTATAGTTTAGAAGACATGACCTGATTAGTATGAAATTGACAATTGAATCTACAATACTACTACTAAAAATAAAGGTTATAACTTAAAACAATAGAAGAAAATCAAAACAGAAAATTGAAATGTAGTTGTGATTGTGGCTCACATATTCTTCTGATTTTATGTCTAGTAATGGCTTGAACGCCCTATATGGGTCGATGATATGCTTTCCATCCAATTTTCTTATAAATTTACAAATAAGGTCTTTTAAAGTCAGATTCTCGACACTATATTATTCATTTTCTTTCTCAAATTATGTATGTAAATTGCGAACCAGTTTGTCAAATCCATTAGGATGCGTCTCAAGAGTCAATGATATATTTTCTAATGACTCCTTACTCAAGCCATATTTAATGGGTTGATTATTTCCTTTGGGATTATTAGATATCATTCCGAAAGAACGACAACGAGTGTTGATGTAATATCCCGAGTTTTTCGGAACAGTACGAGAAAGTTTTCAAATTAAAGTGAAAGATTTGGAAAGGGATGGTATTCGAAAATTAGACTTAAAGTGTTAGAAAATAGGTGGGAATATTTTTAAGTGAAGTTTTATCGCGTTGGAAAACATGTGGTTTCGAGAGCCGGTTACGCGATTCCTATTTGCATTGTTTTTAGCGTAAATGATTCTTTTTTTGGCTAAAAAACTTTCAAACAAACTCCAATTGAGCTGATTTGTGAACCATTATACTCTTTTTTCCGAGGCGAACAACGTTTGCGTTGAACACTTTTTGAAATTTACAGCAGAAGAGCTTCAAAATTGTGAATTTTCAAGAATATTCTTGGCAGAGACCTAATTGTAATTTTCATGGGTCAGAATGTAATTTTTTAAAAGTGTCTATAAATACTCCATAGTTTCCAGAAATTACAAAAATGGCAAAACTTCCCAAAATTCCTAAGTCGACCCCTAACCCTAAATCTCGTCATTAGCTTCGTTGGTCACGCCGCCAACCTTCTGTTGGACAATTGTGACCCATAGCATCACTATTTGTAAAAGACATTGTGGTTTTTGTACAAATTAACTATATGACAAAGGAAATTGCCCTTTTATCATTTTTTAATTTATTTACTTGGATATATAAATGATAGAAGTCCTTATGATTAGTTCCGTATTAATAAGATATGAGACAATATCAATCCACGAATGGTTTAATCATTAAATATCCCTAGTCATAGTATTATCAAGACTGGACATCGATAATGCGGAATAGACTAGTATTACACGTGTGCGCGTTATGGAAGCGTAACGGCATAATTCTCATATATTTAAGTATTAGATACTTATGCAAGTGTGATAGGAAGTTGTGTTTACCGAGGGTACAGAAACAGGTTCGATCTGGATAGATCCCATGGATCCCATTGGTAGTGTGACTATGTGTCAATGGGAATCCGAATCAGGGTAGGTGTATTTGGTCTTAACCTGAGACTTACATCACTAATACTTGCGACAATCAGTACGCTTTAGTTTTGGTCGTCCAGGACTTTAATAGGTTCTGTGTACACCTCTTCAGGGTTTATTAAGAATCGTAGTGTATTGGGTGTGATGTCAAGATGGAAGTATCACTTCAGTCATATGGAGATGATGATCACGCAGGGATACATAACTGATACTCTTATATGCTGCAACTATCGGGATAATATGACAAGGTCATGATTATCCGATTAAAAAGATTAGTTGCTTGTGATCCGATATATGCTTCGTATGAGGCATACACTATTCCAGCCTCATGCCTAGCCTGTGACATCCGATACTTGATCGTAATACACAATACTTAGTATACTACACCTGATAAAGATTATGTATTCCTTAAAAGAATATTTCTGGAGAATTGGGTAGGCACGGTGTTTGCTAGAAGCCAACCATGTCTTGTAAATCGGTAAGAACGTGGTACGGGGTACACACATATTCAAATAGTTCGATGATCGGATTTAATGCCAACATATTCAGGAATCTCATGGGTCGCTTCCCAAAGATTCACCGATGACGTTTGACTCGAACAGAATTAATCTGGGATTAATTATAAGGGAGAGAAAATTAATCTGGGATTAATTAAGGCAAGAATTTCTCTGGGATAAAATTCGTATAGAATAGAGAGAACGATTAATTTGGAATTAATCGATTAAATAATATATTCGATATATTAATTGAAATTAGATTTCAAAGCGGAATTAAAATTAGATTTTAATTCGGGCAAATGAATTAATTTAGAATTAATTCGTAAGCGACTTTAATTATAATGTCTCAACGGAAAATTCATTAATTCGGAATTAAGCGAACCCGAGCCCGAGCAAAGTTGCGCATTGAGATTGTTCGACGTAAATTCAGAATTTACAAGTGGTGGGACCCACTTGACTTACATCACAAGTTTGACATGTGATGGAAGTTGTTTTAGCTTGATTGTAAAACTTACTTTGCTTGTTTTTTACTCAACTCACTTTTTATTTGTTTATTCATTTTGTTGAATGACTAATACCAAATCTTGGATTTGGTATATCATAATTTGATTTATGGAAAATCAAACACAACTCAATACAAAGAAAATCTCTCTCTCACTCCCTTTCATAGTGAAGCCGAGAGCTTCCTTGGCTCTCTTAGAAATTTTGTTTCAAAATTTATTCATTGCTATCACACAAAGGAGTCATATAAGGTGTTAGGGAAACCAATCCTTGAGTTTGGAACACCATTTGAAGGCTTGGAGCTTTTCTCAACAATCAAAAGTTTTGAACTATACACATACATCCAATCCGTTCAATGTAAGTAATTCCGCCACTTCTTTGTGTATTCACATAAATCATGACTTAGAAGATCCTTGGCATATTCTATGAACCCAACAATGGTATCTTGAGCCTATTCTAAGCATGATATGAACTTAGGGTTTATATACTAAAATTTGGGGTTTTTGTGATTTGAGCATAATTTCTTCAAATTGATGGTTTGGTTGAGCTTGGTTGATGATGAATTGGATTTGTGCATCTTAAAATTTGAGAAAATGAATTGGATTAATTTCCCCTAATGACCTAAGCTTAGCTGAAACTTGTATCCCCTGGGAGTTCATGGTGATTTTTGATTTTAAACCATTGGATGTGTTTAAAGCATGATGAGTATATTGATTTGTGATTTAATTAGATTGAAATCAAAATTGGATATAAAATTATGCATATTGCCGTGAGTGATGAAGCATGTAAAAGATTGATTTTGCTTCAATTTATGTTGGACATGAGTTGTTTAATATTAAGTATGATTAATTAGTTTAATTGATGTTTTGGAAACATTGGATTAATTAATTAATTATGGCTAATACACTTTAATTAAGATTAATATGAAATTTGGAATTTTGTATTAATTAAAATAAGCCTTTAATTTTGAATTGGGCTAAAGTTGTTGTAATTGGGCTTAATGGGCTTGATTGGGCCAAGTTCGTTTAGGATAATTGGATTGGATCCAAATTGGGCCTAAAACCATTCCATAAAGTCCAAATATAATAATTGGGCCTTTAACTATTTAATTGGGCCTAATGGGCCAAAATTAATTTTATGGAAAATAGGGTGATTCCTTAATGGGCTTTGGTTGCCAAAGTCCATGCCTTAAGAATTAATTAAAAGCCCATTGGACTTGAATTAAATTGACATTGGATGTTAATTGGGTCTTTGAGACCCATTTAGATTGGATTTAGAATCTAAGTATAAAAGGCACAAATATAAGTGTAATTATTTAATTGGAATTAAATTAGATTTATTATTGAATACAAATTAAATCGGATTTAAAATTGTAGTTCGATATAATTCAAGAATACGTACTTTGAGTACTTATTCTCAAATAAGTTGGACTCGCGCAAATCAAATCGTTGTTTGAACATTGGATGATCATTAATTCAAAGATTAATTAATTGGATTAGATTGATTGAATAACATGCTTTGTGTGAATACATGGTTGTATTGTATGAATAATATATATCGGATGGATATTAGATGGGTAAGGGTAATTTTGGAAATTGTTGTAATAAATTTAGAATTTATTAAATTAGACCTGCGTGTCTAGCCTTATATATCTTGACTATTTGTACTTCTCTTCTCACCAATTCCCCTCAATGTAAATAAGGTTTCTTTATTGTATTGTGTATTTGGGTAGAAGTTAGAATAGTGCTAGTCGGGGAAAGGAAAATGAGAGATTTATTCTAGGAACAATTTGTTGAATATCCATCCGCATATCGTTATTATTTATTTCACGCCTTATTATGCTTTTAGAATGCATGCTTAAGGGTGTATGATGAGACCTAATCAAAGATAATAAATTGGTTTCCAATTTACGCGAAAAACCCTCAATACAATATTAAGTGTTTTTCTTCCATTGAGTGGTTCTTTCTCAAGATCCAAGATTGGCATTGGTTTGTTGGCCAAAGTCAAGATCAATGTCCATCGCGGATGTGTTTCAAACACGAAAGCTTTGTTCCATATCGCATGTCTTGGGCAAGTTGTGACTTGTTGGCCTTATATCTCTTGACTCTTTGTAATTCTCTTCTCACCAATTCCCCTCAATGTAAATGAGATTTCTTTACTGTATTATGTAATTGGGTAGAAGTTAGAATAGTGCTAGCCGGGGAAAGGAAAGTGAGAGATTTTTTCTAGGAACAATTTATTGAATATCCATCCACATATCATTATTATTTATTTCACGCCTTATTATGATTTTAGAATGCATGCTTAAGGGTGTATGATGAGACCTAATCAAAGATAATAAATTGGTTGCCAATTACGCGAAAAACCCTCAATACAATATTAAGCGCTTTCCTTCCATTGAGTGGTTCTTTCTCAAGATCCAAGATTGGCATTGGTTTGTTGGCCAAAGTCAAGATCAATGTCCATCGCGGATGTGTTTGAACCACATAAACTTTGTTCCATATCGCATGTCTTGGGCAAGTTGTGACTTGTATGCCAAAGTCAAGGTCACTTCTTGTTCATCGACATGGATTACGAAGCTTTCCCACTGTCAATGGGTCCCGCTTAACTGGAATCATTAAACTTGTTGAGCCAAAGCCAAGGCTTAGTTGATTCAGAGGAAAAGGTTATGAAATATATTGTATATATTTGATGGGGTTTTATGGTGGAAATCCGGTAACGCAGCGGAATAGTGGAAAATTAAAATTTTCTGATTTCAAAATTTTTCTTGGATCAATCAAATAAAATTATTTATTTAATTATCCAATTATCAAATTCTGAAAAAATTACATAAGAAACACAATTTCTTGGTAATTACCAAATTGGCCCATAACTTTGCAAATTGATCATTTTAGTCCAAAAATTATCAAATAAAATTTTGGATGATTCTAAATCATTTCTAAAATGTTTTTAGAACATCTAATGCATCAAAATCAGATTTCACACAAATCCCTAATTTTTGAGCATATTGCCGAGAGCACCCCAAATTTTCCATTAATTGCAATTTGATCCATTTTGTTCAAAACATGCCAAGATCAAATCCAATCAACACAAATATTTACATGCATCATATACATACCATAATGCATCATATATATGAAAAGCCCCAAATTTGGAGTGGGTTAAGAACCCTAATTTTTCAACTTCACCAAATTATCCAATTTTACCAAATCTACAAAATCCAACACTTTAATACATTAAACACTCCACCAACAAGCCTCACCACATTGAAATAACTATAGAACAATTCTAGGTCACCAAGGAGTGGCTTAATAACCAAGGAGTGGCTTACTAACTCTAGAATGACAACTTTGATTTTCAAAGAATCAAAAGTAAACCTTTGAAACCATTTCAATGCTACTTACGTACATGAATCTTTCACCCAAGTTCTCAAACAAATAAACGCAAAATTTAAGAGTAGAAAGAACATCAAAGCATCAAAAAATGATATTAAGCTAGTTAGAAACAACTTTCATGTTGAAGGTTTTGAAAAAAGACTTACAAAAATCAAGATTTCCAAGCCTTTCTTTCTTTTGCCTCCAAGCTTGCTCTCTACTCTCATTTATGTTATTTTTGTGTGTTTGAAACTTATGAAACCCTAAAAAATGAAACAAACAATATATACCTATAATTCTAGCACATGGCCGAATTTTGTATATACAAAATATCAAGATATATTTTTTTTCATTTGTTTCATTTAATTACAACTTGTCAACTTGCTTTTGAACCATTACAACTTTAATGAAATAAAGTAAGTCAACAATGCAACTTAAAGCATCTCCAAAAATATCTTAACTTAGGATATTTATATTTTTAATTATTTAACAATTAAATAATTATTTAAATACAAATATATTAAATATATGTAATATATTTACATTAAATATCAAATACATATATATATATTTATGATATTAGTCAAATATCTCAATTTGACAATTAATTAATGTGTATTTGATAAAATCTAACATTAAATGAAAATACACAAAAATTAGGAAATGACTATTAGGTTCCATCGCATGTATTTTTCGTTTAACATTTAAACGACTTATAAATAATCAGTATTATTTATAAATGTTTCCCTAGTGCTCTACAAGTATATTTCAATAGTGAGACTCTCTAGATTCAGGCATATCAGTCACGAAATCCAATTTCGTGTCCATAATTTACCAACCCGTAAATTATGACGACCACAGATAATCTTGCTGAATCATACAGGCCGAGGTCATGGAAAATGTATAATTCCACCGTCACAGGTATCCTGATATATCCCAGAGATATAGATGTAACTGTCAAATCTCTATAGGGACTATCCCGTCGACGTCTCTATTAACAATCTCAAAAAGAACAATTAGAACTCATTTCTAAAGTGCACCACGGGCCCATGGTTTTTATCTGATTGCTAATCATTTGGACTACCTATGCTCTGTACATAGAACTGACGGATCCTATCTCGATACACACAGGACACCTTGAGGATCTATCCACACCCAAAGAACAGGCAGAGGTCTGATCTAAATAGATCGGTGACGTGACTGCCATCTAAGTGTGGAAGATGTCTCATGCGCCCACAATGGTATCTCAAGTCGAAGAATCACAAGTGCTACTCAACCCGAGAAGATTCTTATTGACGTTGGTGTACCATCCATTAAGAATCTTCGGTGAGTCGTTCAGTGTTTATCCGCTATAAACACCTACATGTCTATACGAGTCCCCAAGACTCATGGTTCATTGAGAAACCATTGGAATCATATATTCCAGTATACGACATGTACCGGTCTCAACAGGTGTACTATACTGACCAAGTAGTGTAAACCTTGACCAGGAACTGTCTGAGAATGACAACGTCATGATACAACTCAATGTCAGTTGCGATGCTTTTGCAACAGCATCATGACTAGTCATTTTAAGGTCATTACGTCTTTACCAAATAAGAAGAAATATTATATTATAGAAACTGCTTGTTTTATTCATAATAAAACGTTTTACATAAGTATTTTCAAGCAAATACAAATGGGAATTGGCGCTCTGAGCACCAACTCTAACGAAATCTCCCACTTTCTCTAGGGCCAATATCGATTGTATCTAATACCCATCGACTCCACATTTTATCAAATAGTTTCGGAGGTATGGCCTTCGTCAGTGGGTCTGCTACATTATCTTAACTCGGTACCTTGCACACGAAAACATCCCCTCGCAACACAATCTCTCGAATGATGTGGTACTTTCATTCCACATGCTTCGACTTCTGATGCGCCCTCGGTTCATTTGCTTACATAATGGCTCCAGTATTATCACAGTATAACGAAATCCCATTCTCGATACTTTGGACAACTCCCAATTCTGTGATAAAGTTCTTTATCTACACAGCTTCCTCTGCAGCTTCAGAAGCTGCAATATATTCTGCCTCAGTGATGGAATCTGATGTTGACCCCTGTTTGGAACTCTTCCAACAAACTGCACCTCCGTTAAGGGTAAAGACGAATCCAGATTTAGACTTTTTATCATCGGGATCCGATTGGAATTCGGAATCTGTATACCCATTAACTTGCAGTTCATTTCCTCCATATATAATCAACTTATCTTTAGTACCTTTAAGATGCTTCAGGATATGTTTAATGGCCATCCAATGGTCATTGCCTGAATTGGACTGATATATACTAGTTACGCTAACAACGAAACTAATATCAGGCCTCGTACATAACATGGCATACATTATGCTACCCAAACATGAAGCGTACGGTTGGTTAGACATTCTAAACTTCTCATCTTCTATTTGCGGACACATCTTCTATGAAAGATGGATCCCATGTCTGAACGGTATGTTTGTTGTCTTACAGTTACCAAAATTATATCGTTCCAAGATCTTATCTATGTACGTTGATTGAGATACCCAATCAGCCTCTTTTGTCTACCTCTATAAAGTTTTATCCCTAAAATATATGAAGCTTCTCCCAGGTCCTTCATGGAGAAATTCTTACAGAGGTACACTTTGACGCTTTGTAATATTCCTATATCATTCCCAATGATTAGGATCTCGTCAACATATAAGACTAAAAATACAACCATGCTCCCACTGGCCTTCTGATACACACAGAATTCTTCCGAATTCTTGAGAAAACCAGACGATCTAATAATCTCGTCGAATCGAAGATTCCAACTTCGTGAAGCTTGTTTAAGTCCATAAATGGAATTCTTAAGCTTACATACCATACCCGAGTTTTCGTTCGATGAAAAACCTTACAGCTGTTCCATATAGATTTCTTCATCAAGAAATCCATTTAGAAAAGCCGTTTTAACATCCATTTGACAAATCTCGTAGTCATGATACGCAGTTATAGAAAGCAAAATCCGAATAGATTTAAGCATTGCTACTGGTGAAAAAGTTTCATCGTAGTCGACGCCAGGTCGCTGCGTGTAACCTTTTGCTACTAGTCAGGCCTTGTAAGTTTCAACCTTACCGTCAGGCCCGCGCTTCCTCTTGTAAACCCATTTACAACCGATAGGAAAAATTCCTTCGGGAAGCGGAACCAAGTCCCAAACTTGATTCTCATGCATGGAGTCTATCTCAGATCTCATGGCATTTTTCCATTTCACGGAGTCGATGTCCAACATTGATTCTCTATAGGTAAAAGGGTCAGTCTCTTCTACTAAGAGAACATCTAGACTATTTTCTTGTATCAAATACAAGCATTCAGGAGGTCTAGATACCCTTTGTGACCTAGTAGTATGTGTGTTGAAGGTTCTTCATCTACTTGAATCTCTGATTCCTCCGTTGGTTCATTGTTTTCAGGTTGGACTTCATCAAGTTCAACCTATCTATGATTACCACCTTCTGACAAGAATTCTACTTCTAGAAATCTTATGAAGCGAGCTACGAACACATTTTGATGCTCGGTATCATAGAACAGATATCCCCTTGTTTCCGAAGGATATCCAACAAACCTAAACTTTAGCTCTCGAGGTGAAAGCTTATCTTGCTGAGTCACCCTGACATAGGCAGGACAACCCCAAACCTTAATGTAACTAAGATTTTGTCTCCTACCGAACCATATCTCATACGGAGTCGTAGGAACAGCTTTTGAAGGAATCTTATTCAAAAGATGTGCAACTGTTAAAAGAGAGTAGCCCCATAAGTAATAGGGCAAATCTATGAAACTCAACATTGACCAGACCATATCCAATAAAGTCTGATTTCTCCTCTCAGGCACTCCATTGTGCAGTGGAGTACCTGAAGGAGTATATTGAGCGAGAATCCCATTCTCCTTCAAATAATCCATGAACTCACCGCTCATATATTCTCCGCCTCCATCATATCGAATGCATTTAATATATTAACCAGTCTGTTTTTCTACTTCATTTCAGAACTCTTTAAAATTTTCAAAGGTTTCCGATTTATGTCGGATCAGGTAGATATAACCGTACCATGATAGATCATTGGTAAAGGTAAAGAAGTACGAATAACTGCTCACCACCAGAAAATGGGGTTTTGGTCATCTTGTTAGACAATTATAACCCATAGCATCACTATTTGTAAAAGACATTGTGGTTTTTGTACAAATTAATTATGTAGCAATGGAAATTGCATTTTATCATTTTGTAATTTGATTACTTAAATAAATAAATGATAAAAGTCCTTATGATTAGTTCCAGATTATAAGATATGAGATAGTATCAATCCATAAAGGTTTAATCATTAAATATCCATAGTCGTAGTATTATCGAGACTGGACATCGATAATGCGGAATAGACTTATATTGCACTTGTGCGTGTTATGAAAGCGTAACGACATAATTCTCATATATTTAAGTATTAGATACTTATGCAAGTTTGATAGGAGGTTGTGTTTACCGATGGTACGGAAACAGCTTCGCTCTGGATAGACCCCGCGGAATCCCATTGGTAGTATGAATATGTGTCTATGGGAATCCGCATCAGGGTAGTTGTATTTGGTCTTAACCTGAGACTTAAATCGCTAGTTCTTGTGACAATCAATACGCTTTGGTTTTGGTCGTCCAGGACTTTAACAGGTTCCGTGTACGCCTCTTCTGGGTATTGAGAATCGTAGTGTATTGGGTGTGATGTCAAGATGGAAGTATCACTTCAGTCATATGGAGATGATGATCACGCAGGGATACAGAACTGATACTCTAAATGGTTGCAACCATCGGGATAATATGACAAGGTCATGATTATCCGATTTAAAGAGACTAGTTGCTTGTAATCCGATATATGCTTCGTACGCGGCAGACACTATTCCAGCCCCAGGCCTTGCATGTGACATCAGATATTGGATCATAATACGCAATACTACGTATACTACGCCTGCTATAGATTATATATTCCATTAAGAATATTTTTGGAGAATTGGGTAGGCATGGTGCTTTGCTAGAAGCCAACCATGTCTTGTAAATCGGTAAAAATGTAGTACGAGGTACGTACGTGTTCGGATAGTCCGACGACCGGATTTACTGCCAACATATCCAGGATCTCTTGGGTCGCTTCCCGAAGATTCACCGATGACGTATGATTCGAGCATAATTATCTAGGATTAATTACGGAGAGATTTTATCTAGGATAAAATATTATTTGAAGAGAGAGAACAATTAATTTGGAATTAATCGATAAAATAATATATTCGATATATTAAACAAAATTAGATTTCGACGCGGAATTAAAATATATTTTAATTCGGGCAAACGAATTAATTTAGAAATAATTCGCTAGCGATGAGAATAGTAATTTTGCTTGGCATTATTATTTAATTAATTTGATTTAATTATGTCGCAACGGAAAGTTCGTTAATTCGGAATTAGCGAACCCGAGCCCATGAGTGTTTTCGGGCCCACTCGGATTTCGAATCAAATGGGGGCCCACAAGTCACATCACTAGTCACATCACTTGTCACTTTGAGTGATGGGTTTTGGTGACAATGATGATGACTTGCCTTACACACTTTGTATTGATTATGGCTTGTGTAAGACTTTTACCAAAACTTTGGTAAATCATTTATTTGATTTTTGAAATCAAAATTGATAAGTCAACACACATCTTCTCTTTCTCCACACTCACGCCACTTTGAAGCATTTTTTACTCTCTCCATTTCTTCTTCATAGCCGAATGCACAAGGAGGAAGAAAAGGTGAATTTTGTTGCAAAATTTACCAAGAGCTAGCACTCACAAGAATCATAAAAGGTGATAGGGAAACCATCTCAAGAGCTTGGAATCCTCTCAAAGCTTGGAGCTTCTTCATCTTCATCAAACTTGGAGCTTGGCCAAATTCTTGGAGGAAAATTTTTGAACTCAACACTTCCATAATCTGTTCATTGTAAGTATATTTCCGCCATACTTCTTTATTGTATTCACATGTTTTTTTTTATGCTTGAATGATCATGGGACTATAGTAGAAACCAACAATGGTATCAGAGCCAGGTTTGAGCATGAAAAATATTAGGGTAAAATTTGGGTAAATTGATTTGAGCATGATTTAACCAATTGTCTGTTTGAGCATGCTTGTATATGGATAACTTGGAGTTATTTATGATCAATTTCATGAAAAATTAATTGGATCAATTTTTGCCCAAATTGTTGGCTTGGCCGAAAGTTACTTGCCCTAAATAGTCATGGTATTTTTTGTTCTTTTGATCATTGGATGAGTTTGAACACTTGGGAAATGTTGATTTGTAATTCAATCGGATTGAAAACGAAATCGGACAAAAAACCCCATGAATGCCGTGACCAATATGAGCATGAAATGAGTTGATTTTTTGTTACAATAGTGTTGGACATGTGTTGGACAAATTAATACATAATTAATTGATTAAATTAGTATTTTGGAAATATTAATTTAGATAATTATTGATGTAATACACTTTAATTAATTGAATTTTGAAAATTGGAAAATTAAAATTTAATTGGTTGGGCTTAATTTAGAATTGGGCTTTAAATGTTGTATTTGGGCCTAATGGGCTTGGTTGGGCCAAGTTGGTTTAGGTCAATTGGATTGGATCCAAATTGGGCCTGAATCATTCCATTAAGTCCAAATGTGACAAATGGGCCTTTTTTGTTAATTGGGCCTTATGGGCCTATATTGGTTTCTTGGTAAATAAGGGTGATTCCTTGAATGGGCTTTGGTATTTGGGTTTGACCCATATTGACCAAAGTCCATACCTTAAGAAATTAATTGAAAGCCCATTGGACTTTAATTAAACTACATTGGATGTTAATTGGGCTTTGAGACCCATTTAGATTAGATTTGGAATCTAAGTCTTAAAGGCGCATTAAAAAGTGTAGTTATTTAATTTAGAATTGAATATGGAATTAGTATTGAATACGAATTAAATTAGATTTAAATTGTAGTTCGATGTAATTCTAGAATTCGTACTTTGAGTACTTATTCTCAAACGAGTTGGACTCGCCAAAATCAAATCATTGTTTGAACATTGGATGATCACTATTCAAGATTAATTATTGGATTAGATTGATTGAATAACATACTTTGTGTGAATATATGGATGTGTTGAATGAATAACGTATATCAGATGGATATTAGAAGGGAAAGGGCAATTTTGGAAATTGTTTGAAAATTTAGAATTTGAGAAATTGGACCTGCGTGTCCAGCCTTATCTCTCTTGATTCTTGTATTTCTCTTCTCACCTAATTCCGTTAAGGAACAATCTGTGAAATATCCATCCGCATATCGTTATTAATTTATTTCGGTGCCTTATTATGCTTTTAGAATGCATGCTTAAGTGTGTATGATGAGACCTAACAAAGATAATAAATTGGTTTCCAATTTACGCCAAAAACCCTCAACAAAATATTAAGCGTTTTCCTTCCATTGAGTGATTCTTACTCAAGATCCAAGATTGGCACTGGTTTGTTGGCCAAAGTCAAGACCTTTGTCCATCGCGGATGTATTTGAATCATGAAGGCTTTTGATGCCTATCGTGTGTCTTTCCAAGTTATGATTTGTTGGCCAAAGTCAAGATCACTTCTTATCCATTGACATCGATTACGAAGCTTTCCAAAGTCAATGGGTTCCGCGCTAACTAGAATCATTAAGCTTGTTGTGCCAAAGCCAAGGCTTAGTTGATTCAGAGGAAATAGGTTAGGAAAATATATTGGATATATTGGCATATATATTATATATATGTTTCGGACTTGGAGGTCCATCTACCGGATCTAGGAATTGGATGAGATCCAATTGATCTTAGAGATCTACCTAATTAAATATCATACAACTTATTAGCCAAAGTCAAGGTTGTGTGTTATTTAACGGGATCCTAGCCCACTAGGAAACTAGGTTTCCCGAGTACTCAACAGAAGGTTAGAGGCTCGCCGAAAAATAGTGGGAGGCTAGTATGGAATTTGCAATTTCGTTTAAATGCGTAGCTTTACATGCTTTCAAATTATTTCGTCAATTATTTTATTAGTTGGACTAATATATTATTATTTTTCTTGTAATAGTTAGACTGTATCCAAACATCGTTAATCGAATAGTTGGACTATTGCGGTTAAGATGACTCGAAAGTTAAGCATTAGGGATATTGTCATGGGCGACAATGTCTTTAATGGCACAAACTTTTAGGATTGGGATATGAATCTCATAATAGTTCTGGGATCCGAGAAGTTACTCTACACTATAGAGCGACCTCTTGGGCCTAAGCCCCGACCTGATCAGTTGCTTGAGCTAGAGCTTTGGAAGACTCATAGCGATGATAATGCGACTGCTCAATCGGTAATGCTTGCCGCTATGACTCCGGAATTCCGTCGTCAAAACAAGGGGTTGGATCCCTATGAGATGATGGCGAAGTTGCACGATCTCCACCGATATAATCTTAGATCACAAAGATACGAGTTGCAGAATAAGCTCTTCCACGCTCGAATGTCAGAGGGTACGTCTGTTGAGCATCATGTCTCTCAGATGATTGCTGACATTGAGCAGCTCGGACAGATGGGCATAGTCTTCGAGGCTGAGACTTCAGTGGATTTGATCCTACAGTCTCTCCCTAACACTTGGAGTGGGTTCATTATGAACTACAACATGTTGAACCAAGACCAAACTCTTGGAGAGTTGATGTCCACTCTGCGCGAGGCAGAAAATGAGCTCCTTAAGGGCAAGAAGCGCGAGGCACACTATGATTCAACATCTCAGACTCCGAGGGCTGGGCCCAAGGCGACTGGAGGTGTTAAGAAAAAAGTGCATAAGAAGAAGGGCAAGGCCAAATCGTCAAAGGGTTCTGGGAAACCCAAGGAAAAATCCCAAGATGTATGCTACAGTGCGGGAAGCGGGGCATCACTGGAAGCGTGACTGCTGCGAGTACAGGGCATACATGAAGGAAATCAAAGCGGGCAAGGCACTGACTTCAGGTATGTTTGTTATAGAAATAAACATGTCTACTTCTAGTTTTAAAAATTGGATTTTTGATTCTGGTTGTGGTACTCACATATGTACTGATGTGCAGGATCTGCATTAGCAGGAGACTGGCCTCAGGAGAGATTGACCTCCGGTTGGAAATGGGACTCGAGTTGCCTTTTTGGCCGTGGCACTTATGTTTTGGAACTGCCCTCGGGGCATGTACTTGAACTTATAAACTGTTATTTTGTACCTAGTTTGACTAGGAATATTATTATGTATCTATGTTAACCCAATGCGGGTATACTTTTGTATTTAGAAACACTGGGTCTTTTATGTATAAAAATGATATAGAAATTTGCACAGCTGATGCAAATAATGATCTTTATATTTTGAATATAAATCAATCTCAAACATATAATGTAACAAACAAAAGGCTTAAAGTAAGTAACAAAGATGAAACTTATAAGTGGCATTGTCGTCTGGGATACAAAAACAAGACACGCATATCCACACTTTCGAAGAGTGGGTACTTGGACGGATTTGATCCAAATTCATATGACGTCTGTGAATCTTGTTTATTAGGCAAGATGCCTAAATCACCTTTTAGCGGTAAAGGTGCACGTGCCACCAAACTGTTAGCCCGTGTTCATAGTGACGTTTGTGGGCCCATGTCTAGCCAGGCTAGAGGTGGATATGAATACTTCGTAACCTTTACGGATGATACATCACGTTATGGTTATGTGTATCTTATGAGACACAAGTCGGAAACTTTTGAGAAATTCAAAGAGTTTCGACACGAAGTAGAAAAACAGACTGGCAAAAATATTAAGACATTACGGTCGGACCATGGTGGCGAATACTTAAGCAATGAGTTTCTTGATTACTTGAAAGAATATGGTATTCTTTCACAGTGGACTCCTCCTGGAACACCGCAATTAAACGGTGTGTCCGAACGAAGAAACCGAACTTTGTTAGACATGGTAAGGTCTATGATGAGTCGCACAGAGCTACATATTTCCTTCTGGGGATATGCATTGAACAATGCAATACTTATTTTGAATGAGGTTCCGTCAAAGTTTGTTCAACAGACTCTGTATGAAATATGGACAGGAAAGAAACCAGGTTTCTCATTCCTGAAGATTTGGGGTTGCTGGGCATACGTCAAACGTTTGGAAGGAACCAAACTTGAACCCAAATCGGATAAATACCTATTCGTAGGATATCCTAGGGAAACCAAAGGATATTACTTCTATCACCCACAAGAGAACAAAGTATTTGTTGCTCTACATGCGGTTTTCCTTGAGAACCTTGAGAAGGAATTCCTAAATGCAGTGATAAGTGGGAGGAAAGTAGAAATCGATGAAAATCAGAGTGATACTGTTCCTGGCATAGAATCCTTAATGGAACATGAACATTCCATCAGGGATGAGACTGTACCACAATCTTCGAATACACAAGGACCGCGTAGGTCGGAGAGAGTCATAAAATAACCTGAGAGGTATGGGTTTCTGATCTCACCTCATATGGATATTAATCTTATTGAGGAAGATGAGCCGGCTACGTATAAGGAAGCGATACAAGGTATCGACTCCGGTTTATGGAAAGATGCCATGAATTCCGAAATGGATTCCATGTACACCAACCAAGTTTGGACACTGGTTGATGCACCAGAAGGCGTAAAGCCTATTAGATGCAAATTTGTCTTCAAGAAGAAGACTGAAATGGATGGAAATGTACAAACGTACAAAGCTAGGCTTGTAGCAAAAGGGTATCGTCAACGACATGGTGTCGTTTACGACGAAACGTTTTCACCCGTTGCCATGATTAAATCCATTCGGATAATGCTTGCTATTGCTGCATATTTCGATTACGAGATATGGCAGATGGACGTCAAAATCGCTTTCCTTAATGGAAACCTTTTAGAGGATGTTTATATGCAACAGCCTGACGGTTTTGTCGTACCAAGACTTGCAAACAAGGTTTGTAAGTTAAATCGATCCATTTATGGATTAAAGCAAGCATCACGTTCTTGGAACCAACATTTTGATGAGATCATAAAAGAATATGATTTCGTTCAAAACGAGGATGATCCTTGTGTATATAAGAAGGTTAGTGGGAGCGCACTGACATTCATTGTCCTTTACGTTGATGATGTATTTCTTATTGGCAATGACATTCCCATGTTAACATCGGTGAAAGCTTGGCTTTCATTAAAATTCTCCATTTAGGATATGAGAGAAGCATCCTTTATTCTATGAATACAGATCTACTGGGATAGATCTAGAAATCTGTTTGGACTCTCCCAGGGCACGAACATTGACAAAGTGTTGAAGCGATTCAACATGGATCAGTCCCAGAGGGGACTGTTGCCAGTGTCACATAGCGTCACTTTATCTAAGGACATGTGTCCAAAAACTCAAGATGAGAGAGACAACATGAGTCGGATACCGTTCACCTTGGCAGTCGGATCGATCATGTATGCCATGATATGTACGTGACTTGATGTCTCGTATGCTTTGAGCATATGTAGTCGCTATCAGGCCGATCCAGGTGATAGTCACTGGATGGCGGTTAAGAATATCCTAAAGTATCTTAGACGAACTAAGGATGCTTTCTTAATCTATGGAGATGGAGAACTTGAGGTAACTGGGTATACCGATGCATGTTTCCAAACAAATAAAGACGACTATAAGTCGCAATTCGGGTACATATTTTGTTTGAATAACGGAGCAGTAAGCTGGAAATCTTCCAAGCAAGAGACTGTTGCCGATTCAACAACATAAGCGGAGTATATTGCTGCAGCTGAAGCAGCAAAAGAGGCAGTTTGGATCCATAAATTCCTAATTGGATTAGGAGTAGTTCCATTAGCAGCTGAGCTCGTTCCATTGTATTGTGACAATAACGGGGCTATAGTGCAGGCTAAGGAACCGCGGTCTCATCAATGATCCAAGCATGTTCTTCGACGTTTCCATCTGATTCGTGAGATCATACATCGTGGCGATGTGAAGATCGAGAAGGTTGCATCAGAGGACAACATTACAGATCCGCTGACGAAAGCTATCCCTCAGCAAAAGTTTGAGCGACATGTACATAGTTCAGGTATTAGATGCTTGAGTGACTGACTATAGGCCAAGTGGGAGATTGTTAGACAATTATGACCCATAGCGTCACTATTTGTAAAAGACATTTTGGTTTTTGTACAAATTAATTATGTAGCAATGGAAATTGCATTTTATCATTTTGTAATTTGATTACTTAAATAAATAAATGATAAAAGTCCTTATGATTAGTTCCGGATTATAAGATATGAGACAGTATCAATCCATAAAGGTTTAATCATTAAATATCCCTAGTCGTAGTATTATCGAGACTGGACATCGATAATGCGGAATAGACTAGTATTGCACTTGTGCGTGTTATGGAAGCGTAACGGCATATTTCTCATATATTTAAGTATTGGATACTTATGCAAGTGTGATAGGAGGTTGTGTTTACCGATGGTACGAAAACAGCTTCGCTCTGGATAGACCCCACTGAATCCCATTGGTAGTATGAATATGTGTCTATGGGAATCCGCATCAAGGTAGGTGTATTTGGTCTTAACCTGAGATTTACATCGCAAGTACTTGCGATAATCAATACGCTTTGGTTTTGGTCGTCCAGGACTTTAACAGGTTATGTGTACGCCTCTTTTGGGTTTATTGAGAATCGTAGTGTATTGGGTGTGATGTCAAGATGGAAGTATCACTTAAGTCATATGGAGATGATGATCACGCAGGGATACAGAACTGGTACTCTAAATGGTTGCAACCATCGGGATAATATGACAAGGTCATGATTATCCGATTTAAAGAGACTAGTTACTTGTAATCTGATATATGCTTCGTACGGGGTAGACACTATTCCAGCCACAGGCCTTGCATGTGACATCAGATACTGGATCGCAATACGCAATACTACGTATACTACGCCTGATATAGATTATATATTCCATTAAGAATATTTCTGGAGAATTGGGTAGGCACGGTGCTTTGCTAGAAACCAAACATGTCTTGTAAATCGGTAAAAACGTAGTACGAGGTACGTACGTGTTCGGATAGTCCGATGACCGGATTTACTGCCAACATATCCAGGGATCTCTTGGGTTGCTTCCCGAAGATTCACCGATGACTTATGATTCGAGCATAATTAATCTGAGATTAATTACGGAGAGATTTTATCTAGGATAAAATACTATTTGAAGAGAGATAACGATTAATTTGGAATTAATCGAAAAAATAATATATTCGATATATTAAACGAAATTAGATTTCGACGCGAAATTAAAATTAGATTTTAATTCGGGCAAACGAATTAATTTAGAATTAATTCGCTAGCGACGTGAATAGTAATTTTGCTTGGCATTATTATTTTATTAAATTTGATTTAATTATGTCGCAACGGAAAGTTCGTTAATTCGGAATTAGCGAACCCGTGCCCGAGAGTATTTGCGGGCCCACTCGGATTTCGAATCAAGTGGGGGCCCACAAGTCACATCACTAGTCACATCACTTGTCACTTTAAGTGATGGGTTTTGGTGACAATAATGATGACTTGCCTTACACACTTTGTATTGATGATGGCTTGTGTAAGACTTTTACCAAAACTTTGGTAAATCATTTATTTGATTTTTGAAATCAAAATTGATAAGTCAACACACATCTTCTCTTTCTCCACACTCATGCCACTTTGAAGTAATTTTTACTCTCTCCATTTCTTCTTCATTGCCGAATGCACAAGGAGGAAGAAGAGGTGAATTTTGTTGCGAAATTTACCAAGAGCTAGCACTCACAAGAATCATAAAAGGTGATAGGGAAACCATCTCAAGAGCTTGGAATCCTCTCAAAGCTTGGAGCTTCTTCATCTTCATCAAACTTGGAGCTTGGCCGAATTCTTGGAGGAAAATTTTTGAACTCAACACTTCCATAATCTGCTCATTGTAAGTATGTTTCTGCCATACTTCTTTGTTGTATTCACATGTTTTTTTTATGCTTGAATGATCTTGGGACTATAGTAGAAACCAACACATCTTACCCTGAATACATGATTCACAAGTTGGATAGGATTCAATGGTGAGATCTGGTATCAAACTAGTCCTAACCAATTGGGTAAGGCGTTTAACGCATATATGACCTAGCCGCATATGCTGAAGTTCAGTATTATTAATAACAGGTAAACTTTGTTTTTTAACTCCAGTATTCAAAATATCTTTTGAAGTTTGCAATCTATAATGACCATGTTTATTTGGACAACAAAGGATCTGAATATTACGTTTATCATATAAATACAAAGAACAATTCTTAATATTAATATGATAGTCTTCTGTATCCAATATAAAAAGAGATATAATATTAGCTACACATCCAAGTACAAAATAACATTCATTTAACAAAATTGTCCATTTCAGCAAAGGGATCTCGCATACTCCCACTGCAACTGCATCCAGTGAGTTTCCACTCCCGAATCGCAACTGTATCTCTCCAGGCTTCAGTTTCATACTTTCCTTCAGCACCTGCAACGAATTGCAAATGTAAACATGACAAGAAGAATCTAAAATCCAACTGGATGTCTTAGCTTCACAAGCTAGTGAGATGTCAATAACTGGAAAAATAAATGTACTTGATGTAGATGCTCTCTCCTTCCTCAGATGGGCAATGTAGTCAGGACAGTTCCTTTTCCAGTGCCCGACTTTGCTGCAGTGATGGCACTTGTCGTCAGAAGCCCTATTGGGCTTAGCTTTCTTTCCTTTTGGTTGAGAACCGAAACCATTCTTCTTCTTTGCTTTCGTCTACTTTCCAATTGACCAACTCTGGGAAGAAGCAGAAAGTAGGTTTCGGAGGGCGAGTCGCTACTCCATTCCTTAGGTCATCTTCCACCGTGATCAGCATCCTATGCAGCTCATGGTAGGAACAGACAATCCCATTCATGTTGAAGTACATCACGAATTGGCGATTTGAAGTTGGGAGCGAACCAAGAATGACCCTCCTACCGAGAATGTCATTAAGATGGAGATTATGTTGCCTCAGTTGATCAATCAAATCGATCATGTGAAGAACATGCGAGCTCACAGCCTGACCCTCATCAAGACACGCATGGAACAGTTCCATTGCAACTTTATGAACAATGATTTGTTCTTGGTTCATGAACGATTCCCTTAGTCACGTCATCATACTATACGCCTCTGTCATGCCATAGTATTATTTCTTGAGTCCCGATGCCAATGAACATAAAATATATGATTTAACCTTTAAATCATCATTTTTCCAAGCTTCGAAAGTTTTGAGTTCCTCCGGTGTTGCGTCCTCAGACATAGCAAGCGGCAGCAGACCCTCAAGAACATATCCCAACTTTTCTGAATCAAGGACAATCCTTAGATCCAAATCCCAATCGGCGAAGTTCTCAACGGCTTTGAGTTTGTTCGCATCTAACATACGCGCAAACTGATTTGTCTATTGTGCCGCCATCGCTAATCTATCATATAGATCACGAAAAACTGTTAGGAGAAATTAAGCAGTTTCATATAATATCAAAAGCATTAACTAGATCGTGGATTTTTAATCTAAAAATGCCCATCCATTAAATAATGCAATACTGTAATCCCCAAACAGAATACATAGATTTAATAATTAATTTAAATACAAATAGTGAAAGGTGGATCCCGTGAATATATTTCAGCTCACAGCAGTGGCACGGTCTCGCCTACGTATATTCATCAGGTAGACAACTCATTTGTCAATCACTCACTAGTGACTCCTGGGTTTTCGGTCCTGGTCGTTTCTCGTTGTCGCTGCTAAGGTAGGCCCACAAGGAGACGTACCAAGGTTAAACTCATCAATGATAAACTCAAGTTACTTGCGTAACCTTGATAGCTAGGGCACGTTCAGGATTCCGCTTTCGCTTGAATTTATCTAGTATCTGATATACATCCGGTATAAATAAATCTATATCGTCTACACCCTCACAGCAGAGGCACGGTCTCGGATGTATTCATGGAGAAATATTCATAAATCGTATTGACAAGACGGACCATGTAATATGCATCAAATACATAAATTACATAAACCTTATTATTTACGGATTTTCCGCAAAAGATTCTTTTTAATTTATTTAATCAAATTAAATAAATACATTCATGTAACAAGTAAAGAATAAATTAAACATTGAATTTAAAAGGATAATCACATTAGGGTGGCCAAGAATCAGACTCGCTCTGATACCATTTTGATAGGGTTTTATGGTGGAAATCCGGTAACGCAGCGGAATGGTGAAAATCAAAATTTTTCGATTTCAAAATTTTTCTTGGATCAATCAAATAAACTTATTTATTTAATTATCCAATTATAAAATTCTGAAAAATTACACAATAAACCCAATTTCGTGGTAATTATCGAATTGGCCCATAACTTTGCAAATTGATCATTTTAGTCCAAAAATTATCAAATAAAATTTTGGATGATTCTAAATCATTTCTAAAATATTTTTCAACACATCTAATGCATCAAAATCAGATTTCATACAAATCCCCAATTTTTGAGCATATTTTCCATTAATTTCAATTTGATCCCTTTTGTTCAAAACATGCCAAGATCAAATCCAATCAACAAAAAATTTACATGCATCATATGCATACCATAATGCATCATATATATGAAAAGCGCCAAATTTGGAGTGGGTTAAGAACCCTAATTTTTCAATTTCACCAAATTATCCAATTTCACCAAATCTACAAAATCCAACACTTTAATCCATTCAACACTCCACCAAACAAGACTCACCACTTTGAAATAACTCTAGAACAATTCTAGGTCACCAAGGAGTGGCTTAATAACCAAGGAGTGGCTAACTAACTCTAGAATGACAACTTTGATTTTCAAAGAATCAAAAGTAAATCTTTAAAACCATTTCAAGGCTACCTTCATACATGAATCTTTCATCCAAGTTCTCAAACAAATAAACACAAACTTTAAGAGTAGAAAGAACATCAAAGCATCACAAAATGATACCAAGCTAGTTAGAAACAACTTTCATGTTGAAAGTTTTGAAAAAAGACTTACAAAAATCAAGATTTCCAAGCCTTTCTTTCTTTTGCCTCCAAGCTTGCTCTATACTCTCATTTGTGTTATTTTTGTGTGTTTGAAACTTATGAAACCCTAAAAAATGAAACAAACAATATATACCTATAATTCTAGCACATGGCCGAATTTTGTATATACAAAATATCAAGATATTTTTTTCATTTGTTTCATTTAATTACAACTCGTCAACTTGTTTTTGAATCATTACAACGTTAAAAATAAAGTAAGTCAACAATTGCAACTTAAAGCATCTCCAAAAATATCTTAACTTAGGATATTTATATTTTTACTTAATTTAAATATTTAACAATTAAATAATTATTTAAATACAAATATATTAAATATATGTATTATATTTACATTAAATATCAATACATATATATTTATGATATTAGTCAAATATCTCAATTTGAAAATTAATTAATGTGTATTTGATAAAATCTACATTAAATGCAAATACACAAAAATTAGAAAATGACAATTAGGTCCCATCGCATGTATTTTTCGTTAACATTTAAACGACTTGTAAATAATCAGTGTTATTTATAAATGTTGCCTTAGTACTCTACAAGTATATTTCAATAGTGAGACTCTCTAGATTCAGGCATATCTGTCACGAAATCCAATTTTCTGTCCATAATTTACCCACCCGTAAATTATGGAGCCACGGATAATCTCGCTGAATCATATAGGTCGAGGTCATGGTAAATGTATAATTTCTCCATCACATGTATCCGGATATATCCCTGAGATATAGATGTAAACGTCAAATCTCTATATGGGCTATCCCGTCGACGCCTCTATTAGAAATCTCAAAAAGAACACTTAGAACTCACCTCTAAAGTGTACCACGGGCCCATAATTTTTATCTGATTGCTAATCATATGGACTACCTTGCTCTGTACACAGAACTGACGGATCCTATCTCGATACACACAGGACACCCTGAGGATCTATCCACACCCAACGAACATGATGAGGTCTGATCTAAATAGATCGGTGACGTGACTGCCATCTAGTGTGGAAGATGTCTCATGTGCCCACAGTGGTATCTCAAGTCGAAGAATCACAAGTGCTACTCAACCCGAGAAGATTCTTATTGACGTTGGTGTACCATCCATTAAGAATCTTCGGTGAGTCGTTCAGTGTTTATCCGCTATAAACACCTACACGTCTATAAGAGTCCCCAAGACTCATGGTTCATTGAGAAACCATTGGAATCATATATTCCAGTATATGACATGTACCGGTCTTAACAGGTTTACTATACTGACCAAGTAGTGTAAACCTTGACCATGAACTGTCTGAGAGTGACAACGTCATGATACAACTCAATGTCAGTTGCGATGCTTTTGCAACAGCGTCATGACTAGTCATTCTACGGTCATTACGTCTTTACCATATAAGAAGAAATATTATATTATAGAAACTGCTTGTTTTATTCATAATAAAACGTTTTACATAAGTATTTTCAAGCAAATACAAACGGGAATTGCGCTCTGAGCACCAACCCCAACACTATTGACATGTATATTGTATATATGTTTCCGACTTGGAGGTCCACCTACCGGATCTAGGAATTGGATGAGATCCAATTGATCTTAGAGATCTACCTAGTTAAATATCATATAGCTTGTTGGCCAAAGTCAAGTTGTGTGTTATTTTTAACGGGATCCTAGTCCACTAGGAAACTAGGTTTCCGAGTACTCAACATAGGGTTAGAGGCTCGCCGAAAAATAGTGGGAGACTAGTATTGAATTTGAAATTTCGTTCAAATACTTGCCAAATACGCGCTTTCAAATTATTTTCGTCGTTATATATTTATTTAGTTGGACTAATATTTTATTATTTTCTTGTAACAGTTGGACTGTACAAAAAAATCGTTAATTTAATAGTTAGACTATTGTAATTAGATGACATGAAAGAAAAACAGCGTTATGGACATCGTCATCGGTGAAAATGTCTTTAATGGTGTGAACTTTCCCGACTGGGATATGAACCTCAGGATTGTCCTGGGGGCTGAGAGATTACTCTATACGAAAGAGAAACCTCTTGGGCCTAAGCCCGAAGTTGAGCAGCCAGTTGAGCTTGAGCTTTGGAAGACTCACAAAGATGACAACTTAACTACTCAATCCGTAATTCTTGCTGTGATGACCCCACAATTTCATCGTCAAAATAATGGATTGGATCCCTATGAAATGATGGCGAAATTGAAGGACCTTCACCGATCTAATCTTATATCGCAAAGGTATGAATTACAGAAGAAGCTCTTTCGCTCTCGAATGTCAGAGGGTACATCTGTCGAGCACCATGTGTCGCAGATAATTGCTGACATCGAACAGCTGGGTCAGCTTGGCATAACCTTTGAGGCTGAGAATTCTATAGATTTGATCTTACAGTCTCTTCCTGATAGCTGGAGCGGGTTTATCATGAACTATAATATGATGAACCAAGAAAACACTCTTGGAGAGTTGATGACAATGCTGCGAGAAGCAAAAAAAGAGCTTATGAAAGGCAAGAAGCGCGAGGCACACTTTGCTTCAACATCTCAGTCTGCCAAGGCTTGGTCAAAGGCTACTGGAGGTGTAAAGAAGAAGAACAATAGAAAGGGCAAGGCCAAATCATCAAAGTCTTCTAGGAAGGCAAAAGACAAATCCCAAGATATCTGCCTGCAGTGTGACAAACGGGGTCACTGGAAGCGTGACTACCGTGAGTATAAGGCGCACATGAAGGAAGTGAAGGCGGGCAAGACACCGGCTTGAGGTATGTTTGTTATAGAAATAAACATGTCTACTTTTAGCTTTAAAAATTGGATTTTTGATTCTGGTTGTGGTACTCATATATGTGCTGATGTGCAGGATCTACAGGTTAGCAGAAGAATGGGTTCAAGAGAGATAGACCTACGAGTTGGAAATGGGACTAGAGTCACCGTTTTGGCTGTTGGGACCTATATTTTGGAACTATCCTCGGGTCACGTACTTAATTTATCAAACTGCTATTATGTACCTAGTTTGATAGAAACATTATATATGTATCTTGCTTAACCCAATGTGGGTATACTTTTGTATTCAGAAACACCAGGTGTTTTGTTTATAAAAATGATTTTGAGATATGCAGTGCTGATGTAGATAATGGTCTTATATTTTGAATATAAATCAATCTCAAACATATAACATGACAAACAAAAGGCTTAAATTAAGTAACAAAGATGAAACTTATATGGGGCATTGTCGTCTGGGACACATTAACAAGACTCGTATATCCACACTTTCGAAGAGTGGATACTTGGATGGATTTTTTCCAAATTCATATGACTTTTGTGAATCTTGTTTATTAGGTAAAATGCCTGAGACACCTTTTAGTGGTAAAGGTGCATGTGCCACTAAACTGTTAGCCTTCGTTCATAGTGACGTATATGGGCCCATTTCTAGCCAAGCTAGAGGTGGATATGAATACTTTGTAACCTTTACCGATGATGCATCGCGTTATGGTTATGTGTATCTTATGAGGCACAAGTCAGAAACCTTTGAGAAATTCAAATAGTTTCTACACGAAGTAGAAAACAGACCGATAAAAGTATTAAAACATTACGATCGGACCGTGGTGTGGAGAATACTTGAGCAATGAGTTTCTCGATTACTTGAAAGAATATGGTATTCTTTCATAGTGGACTCCTCCCGGAACACCTCAATTAAACCGTGTGTCCGAACGGAGAAACCAAACTTTGTTGGAGATGGTAAGGTCTATGATGAGTCGCACTAAGCTACCAATTTCCTTATGGGGATATGCATTGAACAGTGCAATACTTATTTTGAATAAGGTTCCGTCAAAATCTGTTCAATAGACTCCGTATGAAATATGGAAAGGAAAGAAACATGGTTTCTCATTCCTGAAGATTTGAGGATGCTGGGCATATGTTAAATGTTTGGATGTACCAAACTAGAACCCAAATCTGATAAGTGCCTATTTGTAGGTTATCCTAGGGAAACAAAAGGATATTACTTCTACAACCCATAAGAGAACAAGGTATTTGTTGCTCTACATGCAGTTTTCCTCGAGAAGAATTCCTAAATGCAGTGGTAAGTGGGAGGAAAGTAAAACTCAATGAAAATCGTAGTGATACTGTTCCTGGCACCGATTCCATAACGGAACACGAACAGTTCATCAGGGATGAGACTGTACATAATCTTCTAATACACAAGAACTGCGTAGGTCGGAGAGAGTCGGAAAACAACCTGAGAGGTATGGGTTTCTGATCTCACCTCATGTGGATATTAATCTTATTGAGGATAATGAGCCGGCTACGTATAAGGAAGTGATACAAGATATAGACTCCGCTTATGGCAAGAAGCCATGAAGTCCGAAATGGATTCCATGTACACCACTAATTTTGGACACTGGTTGATGCACCAGAAGGCGTAAAGCCTATTGGTTGCAATAGGTCTTCAAGAAGAAGACCGACATGGATGGCAATATACAAATGTACAAAGCTAGGCTTGTAACGAAAGGGTATCGTCAACGACATGGTGTCGATTACGACAAAACTTTTTCACCTGTTGCCATGATTAAATCCATTCGGATAATGCTTGCTATTGCTGTATATTTCGATTAAGAAATCTGGCAGATGGATGTCAAAATCGCTTTCCTTAACGGAAACCTTTTGGAGGATGTTTATATGCAAAAGTCTAACGGTTTTGCCGTGCCAAAACATGCAAACAAGGTTTGCAAGTTAAATCGATCCATTTATGGATTGAAGCAAGCATCGCGTTCTTGGAACCAACATTTTTATGAGATCATAAAAGAATATGATTTCATTTAAAACGAGGATGATCATTGTGTATATAAGAAGGTTATTGGGAGCGCACTGACATTCATTATCCTTTACGTTGATGATGTATTGCTTATAGGCAATGACATTCCCATGCTACAATGGTGAAAGCTTGGCTTTCATTAAAATTCTCCATGAAAGATCTGGGAGAAGCAGCCTTTATTTTGGGAATAAAGATCTACCGGGATAGATCTAGAAAGCTGCTTGGACTCTCCCAAAGCACATATATTGACAAAGTGTTGAAGAGATTCAACATGGATCAGTCTAAGAGGGGACTGTTGCCAGTGTCATATGGTGTCTCTCTATCTAAGGACATGTGTCCTAAAACTCAAGATGAGAGAGACAACATGAGTCGGATCCTGTTCACTTCAGCAGTCGGATCGATCATGTATGCCATGATATGTACGCGACCTGATGTCTCGTATGCTTTGAGCATATGTAGTCGCTATCAGGCCGATCTAGGTGATGGTCACTGGATTGCGGTTAAGAACATCCTTAAGTATCTTAGAAGAACTAAAGATGCTTTCTTAATCTATGGAGATGGAGAACTTGAGGTAACTGGGTTTACTGATGCAAGTTTCCAAACCGATAAAGACGATTGTAAGACGCAATCCGGGTACATATTTTGTTTGAACAACGGAGCAGTGAGATGGAAATCTTTCAAGAAAGAGAATGTTGTCGATTTAACAACATAAGCGGAATATATTGCTACAGTTGAGGCAGCAAAAGAGGCAGTTTTGATCCGTAAATTCCTAATTGGATTAGGAGTAGTTTCGTTAGCAGCTGAGCCCGTTCCATTGTATTGTGACAATAACGGGGCTATAGCGCAGGCTAAGGAACCGCGGTCTCATCAATGATCCAAGCATGTACTTCGACGTTTCCATCTGATTCGTGATATCATACTTCGTGGCGATGTGAAGATCGAGAAGGTCGCATCAGATGATAATATTGTAGATCCGCTGACGAAAACTATTCCTCAGTAAAAGTTTGAGCGACATGTACATAGTTTAGGTGTTAGATGCTTGAGTGATTGGCTATAGGCCAAGTGGGAGATTGTTGGACAATTGTGACCCATAGCATCACTATTTGTAAAAGACATTGTGGTTTCTGTAAAAATTAACTATGTGACAAAATAAAATTGCCATTTTATCATTTTGTAATTTATTTACTGGATATATAAATGATAGAAGTCCTTATGATTAGTTCCGGATTAATAAGATATGAGACAATATCAATCCACGAATGGTTTAATCATTAAATATCTCTAGTCGTAGTATTATCGAGATTGGACATCGATAATGCGGAATAGACTAGTATTACACTTCTGCGGGTTATGGAAGTGTAACGGCATAGTTCTCATATATTTAAGTATTGGATACTTATACAAGTGTGATATGAGGTTGTGTTTACCGAGGGTACGGAAACAGCTTCGCTCTGGATAGACCCCACGGAATCCCATTGATAGTACGACTATGTGTCTATGGGAATCCAAATCAGGGTAGGTGTATTTGGTCTTAACCTGAGACTTACATCGCTAATACTTGCGACAATTAATACGCTTTGGTTTTGGTCGTCCGGGACTTTAACAGATTCTGTGTACGCCTCTTCTGGGTTTATTGAGAATCGTAGTGTATTGGGGGTGATGTCAAGATGGAAGTATCATTTTAGTCATATGGAGATGATGATCACGTAGGGATACAAAACTGGTACTCTTATTGTTAGGGTGCTCAGAGCGCCAATTCAGATCGTATTTATGTCCGATTCATAAATACGAGCAATACATTTTTCCATAATATTACTAAATAAATGGTAGCACCTCTTGTCTTTTATATACATATTCGATCTAATTTCGAATAGATTGAAACTAAATATGGTTTAGTGATATGTATATATATTAGACAAATACCCCAGAATTTACAACGTAGTGCGCAATTACAACTTAGTGCACAGTAATTGACATTGGGAAGTGTCACTATAAGTTGTATATCCATAAATTAAGTTCTTGGTCAAGATTTATTGACACGGGTCGGTTAGTAAAATCCACTGAGACCAGTACATGTCGTAAATCGGACTTGGTCCCATGGTTTATCCCAATGAACCGTGAGTCTTGGGAGACTCATATAGACGTGTAGGTGTTTATTTGATAAACACTGAACGACTCACCGAAGATTTACTAATATATGGTACACCAACGTCAATAGGAATCTTCTCGGGTTTAGTAGCATAGTGATTCTTTAAATTGAGATACCACTGTGGATATATGAGTTATTCTCCACACTTAGATGACAGTCATGTCACCGATCTATTTAGATCAGACCTCCGTCTGTTCGTTGGGTGTGGACTCATGCTCATGATATCCTATGTGTATCAAGAAATGATCCGCCAGTTCTGTGTATAGAGCATAGGTAGTCCGTTTGTGATTAACATTTTTTTAAATCTATGGCCATAGTATACTTCGGAGTGAGTTTCGAATGTTATTTAGAGATTGCTAATGGATACGTGGACATGATTATTCCTATAGAGATTTGACGTTCATATCTATATCTCTTGGATAATCCGGATACCTGTGACGGAGGGATTATATGTATGCAGTGACCTCGACCTGTATGATTCAACGAGTTAATCCGTGGTCGTCATAATTTACGGGTGGGTGAATTATGGACATGAAATTGAATTTCGTGACAGATATGCCTGAATTTAGAGAGTCTCACTAATGAAATATACTCGTAGAGCACTAGGGCAACTCTTATGAATAATATTGATTATTTATAACTCATTTAACGGTTAAACAAAAAATACATGCAATCGGGACCTAACAGTCATTTCCGGATTAATGTGTATTTGTATGTAATACTTGATTTTATTAATACACATTAATAAAATATAAATTTGTGATATTTACATATATCATTAATATACGTATTTGATATATTAAGGAAAATATAATACATATATTTAAGATATTTGTATTTAAATTAATTATTTATTATATAAATGTTATATGATTAATATAATTAAATTAATAAATATCTTAATAATGATTTGCTTTATTAAAGTTGGAATTTGGCTTGATATTATTGGAACATTTTTTGGTTTACTTTATTAAAGATAATTATTACTTTATTAAAGCAAAGCTTGTTCCAATTAAAATCAAACAAAAAGAAAAATAATTGTTATTTGTTTTTTAAGCCAAAATTCGTCCATAGTGAAAATTGATATATCAAAATTATTTTGATTCTTTTTTCATACTAAGACAACTTCAACAAAATTATTACAAAGAGAGTTGAGAGAAAATTGAAGAAAGAAATGAAGAACAAAGCCAAAAGTTTGAATTTTTGTAAGTTTCTTACACTTTCTTCTACATAGAAAATGTTTCTATAATTCTTAACTTCAAATTGTGCTGTTAAGTTTGTTTCTCTACTCATTATGTTTGTAATTAAATTTATTGGAAACTTGTTTGAGGATGTTATGCATATATGATTAATTTATTTTCTTATTATTGTAATTAAGCTTAATAAATTAATTAGAAAATTAAAGTTGCCATTCTAGAGTTAATCAGCCATTCATAATTAACCTAGAATTGTTCTTGAGTTGTTTCATGATGGTGAGACTTGATTAGTGTGGTAATTGATTGATTAAAGTGTTGAATTTTGCCAATTTAATGTAAATTGTCCAATTTGAGTAATTTGTGAAATTATGGTTCTTAACCATTTAAATTTTGGGTCTTTTCATATATATGATATAATTTGATGTATATTTGATGTATGTCAAATTTGGGATTGATTAATTTGATCTTGATGTGTTTTGAACAAATTGGGCCAAATTGTAATTAATTAAAATTCTGGGCTGTGTTTTTGTAATTCTGGAAAATTACTGGGCAGTTTCGAAATTCTGGAAAGTTTCTTGTTTGTGTTGAAAAATTTTAAAAATTATTTTGGGATTGATTTGGAATCAATTAAATATGTAATTGACATAATTAAGCACCAAAATGATTAATTTACAAAGTGTAGGGGTCTCATGGCAATTAATGATAAATCTGATTTTTCTGATAAAAATTCAGTTTTATATTTGTTGAGTAATTAGAATAAATTAGTTTATTTTAATTGCCCAAGAAAAATATTGATCGAAAATTGTTTCGGATTGAAAATACGCGAAAACGATGAAAAACGACGTTACCGGGTAAGGGCTGCCCAAACAGTTAACTGGGCACTGTTCAGGCAGCCCATGAACTGTCCAAATATTTTTGGGGCTGACCTGGGCAGTCCCCATGTGCATTGGTCGGTCGGTTCGGCCGGAAACGTGTTTTATGCTATTTTGCAGAAAAACGTTTTCGTAAAAGTTTCGCGATGTTTCTACATTATTTATGTCGTTATATGATATCGAATAAATATGTTTAGGTGAAATATGAATAAATTATCAATATTGGAATTCGTAAGTCTAAAAATTTTAAACTACGATTTCGCCGGAATAGCGATCATTCCGCTGCGCCTCCCTAATTTGACCCTAACAAAATGATATCAGAGCGAGTCTGATCCTGGACACCCGTTATGATTAGCCCTTTGAAATTCAATATTTAATTTAATCATTACTTAATACATGCATGTTTATTTAATTTGATTAAATAAAGTAAAAGCATCTTTTGTTGGAAAATCCCCGTTTAAATAAGGTTTTAAGAAAGTGACTAGTATTATGATGCTATGGGTGTAACGTGCCAAAACTGTACAGTCATGGTTGAAGGTAGTTCATTTGTCATTGACAAAATCTAAACGTGCCAAAGCTGTCAGGACTACATCGGTAGCTTGAGTTTGTCATTGACAAGTTTAACCTTGATACGCCTCCTTGTGAACGTGCCAAAGCTGTCATAATGAGAAACGATCAGGACCGAACCCAGGAGTCACAATGAGTGTGATTGACAATGAGTTGTCTACCTAATGAATATACGTAGGCGAGAACGTGCCAAAGATGTGAGTCGAAATATATTCATGGGGTCCATTTCCCATTATGGAATTCAATTTAATTATTGAATTCTCGTTTCCATTGGGGATTACGGTATTACGTAAAGTAGTGGGAGGCAATGCTAGGTTAAAAATCCTTAACTTTTGCGGTGCGTAATATTATGTAAATTGTCGCTTATGTATTTTCCTTATTCTATTTGTTTGATAGAATTAAACTTTTACCCACTGCATGCATATTATATATGTTTTCTCACTTCAATTATGGTTGCAGATTTCTAGAATAGGTTCTAGATTAGAATAGACAATGATATAATCCTTCTAGACAAAATAGTTTCTTATGCAGTAAAGATTGACATGAATTGGTTTATGTCTCGAGATTCTTCACTGGCATTAAGAAAACTCCATTAGGTATTTGTTTATCCAAAAATGACATTTCTTGGCTTTAGTGACATTCAGAGGTCACGTGTGATGAGTGGTAAATGTATCACTATTTCCCACTAATTTGACCTAATATTTTATATAGTTTCTTGAGTTTTGTGAATATTTTGATGTGTTTTGTGTTATTTTGTAGATAAATAAAGTTTCAGGACATTCTAGAGGTGATTTGGGGCCAAAACAGTGAAAAAGAACACAAAAGGGCATTTTGGTCATTTAACGCGTCGCACAGGCCTAACGTGCGCCGCACTATGCTAACGTGCGTCAGGGATATATGTCAGAGTCCGAGAAGTTTGACTTTGCTAACGTGCGCCGTGCCACATGTCACCATCACAACCGATCTGCTAACGTGCGCCGTACCACGTGTCATCATCCTATGGTGCCGACAATCGCCATCACCACATGTCGACAAATGTCATCCCACGTGTATGCCACATCATCATCTACGTCGGTAGAAGATCGAGTCAACCTGCCACATGTCAGCCACGTCATCATCAGCCAATCACAGCGTGCCACGTGTCACAATTCTATGGTGCCGACAATCACTTTCGCCACGTGTCGCCACGTCATTGCCACGCCAGCGTCGTGTTAGCTCAATTATTGACTCATTTATCTGAATTGGCACGTGTCAGATAAGAATCCGAAATGGATGAATCAGAGCTTGCCACGTCAGCGCGTCGCGATGCAAGAAGAAACGTGTGCGTCGCGACGCATGGCACTTATAGACGCCTATAAATAGAGCTCGAAATTTCAGTTTTAGATGTACCTTACTCTATGATTTCTCTGATGTAAATAGGGAGTTTTCTATCTAGTTTCTTTTAAATTTTAGTTTTGTAATAAATTTTAATTACGTTCTGTAATAATAGTAATTTACTTTCTTTACTTTTACAATTTTTACTATTCAACATGAGGAGGTAACTTCCCCCTGCTAGGGTGAAAGGTAATTCTTTTACTATTGCTATTTAGATTAATCTCCCTTAATATAATATATTCACTATTTAAAATTTGACTTAATGAGGATACCGCTATATTGGTCGGTTGGTAATTCATTTTAAACTGGTTTAAACCTGACTAAGCAAGGATACCGTCAGATTGGTCGGTTGGTAATTAAATTTTCTTACCGCCTATATGGCAGGTTTATTTTGGTTCCACCTTTATGGCTGGTTGGACTTAATTTGACTTAATCAGGTTACCGCCTATATGGATGGTTGGTAAAATAATCATAAGTTAATATATTATATTAAAGGAGATATCTAAATAGTAAATAGTAAAAGTTGATCCTTTTTCCTTAGCATTTTATTTTATTGTAATTTACTTTTCAGCTTTTACTTTACCACAATTACTTTTCAGCATTTTTACTTTATGTTTTACTTTTAAGTTTTTACTAGCCCTAGTTATGTGATGAATTCTAATATCACCGGTTTATCAGGGGTTATTTTATAGTTTGGGTAATTTAAAGGTTTACTTATTAAGTCTTAAGCTTAATGCGTCTTCTTAATTGGCCACAAATTAGATTGATCTGGTAAATCTAAAATAAACTTGACAAAGGAATTTCAAGTTTCAGCCTTAGACTTAATAGCCCACGATCTTCTTTGACTATAGATAACCCTTTAATAGATTTCCTTACATGATAGACATATATCTGTCGAGCGGGGGTAGCCATAATTGGAACTTAAACTTAATGAATCCATGTAATTTGGTTGACATATACATATGGTTCAATTGGGTTAAACTGGGTATTTACTTCTGACCATCGACATAGGCTTTCACATAATTTAGTGTTCCAAGTTAGTAAACTGATTTATTACACAAACATGAAATAACCACTTCATCTTTTAAAAGATATTAGAAAGATTCACAACCCTAGATAGTTTCCTAATATTGAATTTTCTTAAACCTATTTTCGTGCAATTTTATTTACTTGTTTTTAAATTCAAAATCTTTACCATTTCAAATCAATCAATCAACCTGTTAGATACTAGTAATCATTTGACCTCATAAAATTAATAGATTAGGTATTAAGTCCTCGTGGGATCGATATTTTTTATACTACTTGAACGATACGTGCGCTTGTGTTATACGCGTGTGATTACGCACCGGTCAAGTTTTTGGTGCCGTTGCCAGAGACTTATTTATCTTTCACTATTAGTTTAGAGGTTGGATACCTTTACTTGTATCTAATTTCTTTTTACTTATTGTTTTTGTTTTCTTGTGTTTCAGGTTCTCAGAAACTTCATGAGACGAACCAGAAGCTTTGAACTTCGACCGCTTGACCCGGAAATTGAAAGAACCATAAGACAATTGAGAAGGGAAAGACGAGAAGGCCAAGAAGCTTTAGTCAACATGGAACCTGAACCTTTGGAAGTTTCTCCACCAATATCCATTCGAGACAGAACCATTTCTGTGGTCGACGGCTTCATTTCCTGTATTGTACTTCCTCCTTTACCAGCAAATGCGTGTGACATCAAAACATGCATTCAGATGATTCATAAGTCAGTGCAGTTTGGGGGAAATGCAACTGAAGATCCTAATGCCCACATCAACAACTTCCTGGAAGTTTGCGGTACTTTCAATTATAACAAGCAGCTGAAGAAGCAATGAGACTGCGGGTTTTTCCATATTCCCTAAAAGACAGAGCTAAAGCTTGGCTACATTCGTTACCAGCAGGTTCCATCACAACTTGGAACACTCTAGCCACCAAATTCCTTGCAAAGTACTTTCCACCAGCCAGAACTGCAAAGTTGACGAATGACATCACATCCTTCGTGCAACAAGATTCAGAATCCCTCTGCGAAGCTTGGGAAAGATTCAAAGATTTACTTCGAAAATGTCCTCACCATGAGATTGAAAAATGGCTACAAGTCCAAACCTTCTACAATGGACTTTCTGGAATAATGAGAACCACAATTGATGCTGCTGCTGGAGGAGCTTTAATGGCAAAAGGAGAAGATTGAGACTTAATTGAAGAAATGGCCAACAACAATTCTTTATGGCCAACAGAAAGGAGCTTGATTCAAAAAATTGCTGAAATTTATGAAATTGGAGCCAACACTGTAGTAAATGCCAAGCTGGATTAGATTTGCAAAAATCTGGAAACTATTAACATGAAGGTTAATGGTGGATCCACAAGTTCACCATTTGAAGGAGCACATGAGTCAGAATCTTTCAACCAATATAAAAAAACGGTGAATTATGTCAACAATTTCAACAGACAGGGGAATAATCCATATTCCAACACCTACAACCCAGGGTGGATGAATCATCCCAATTTCACATGGAGCGATAATTCATGGCAAATGAACAACCCACCACCCAGATTCCAACAGCAGAACAAAGGCCAGGAGTAGGCAAATGAACCAGGAATAGCAGAAGTGCTGACCCACTTGAAAAAGATAGAAGAACAACATGACTCTCAAGCAGCTAGTTATGATGCTATGTTTCAATCCCAAGCAGCATTAATTAAAAGTCAATCTACTTCTATCAAAGCACTGGAGAATCAAATTGGACAACTGGCCAATGCTCAGTGTTACAGACTGCCAGGTAATCTTCCCAGCAACACAACCAAATCCAAGGAACAGAGGGAATGGGCAATGTCAAGCCATTACTTTGAAAAGTGGTACTGAGATCAACAAAGCTATTCGAATCAAGGCATCCATTGAAGAAATTCCAAAAGAAACTTGGCAACTGACGGAGGAAAAAGAAGCAAAGGAAAACGATCAAATCACTCCACCTCCACCTTTTCCACAGCGATTTCAGAAAAATAAACTGGACAAGCATTTTGCTCGTTTCTTGGAGGTTTTCAAAAAGCTGCACATCAACATCCCATTTGCCGAAGCTTTGGAACAAATGCCCAGCTATGCCAAATTCATGAAAGACATGCTTTCACAAAAGCGGAGATTGGGAGATTACGAGACAGTAGCATTATCAGAAGAGTGCAGCGCCATCATTCAGAGGAAACTTCCCCTAAAGTTGAAAGATATTGGCAGTTTCACTGTTCCTTGCACCATAGGAGAACATGACCTCGGTAAGGCTTTATGTGATTTAGGTGTAAGTGTTAACTTGATGCATTTTTCTATTTTCAGGAAACTGCAGATTGGAGAAACAATGCCCACTTCAGTCTCTTTACAACTTGCTGATAGAACGCTCGTATTTCCAAGAGGCGTAGTTGAGGATATGCTGGTTAAAGTTGACAAATTAATTTTCCTAGCAGATTTTATTGTCCTTGATATGGAAGAAGATGAAGACGTGTCGATAATCCTCGGGAGACCATTCTTGGCTACAGGTCGAACTATTATTGATGTCCAAAAAGGAGAACTAACCATGAGGGTACAGTACCAATAAGTAACATTAATGTTTTCAAGGCCATGAATTTCCCAGATGATGAAAAGAATGAGGAATATTTTAGACTTGATGTGATACATAATACCGTTCAGAATTCTGATGAAAGGCAATGTAACGACCGGTAGATATTATTACTACCTATGACGATATTTTTTCGTACAAGACAAAGGAATGTAAAATAAATCATGACGGGATTCAAATACAGTTATGAAAAGACATCGGGAACGATCGGTAAAATTTTTGAGGGTCCCGAGAAGAAACTGTACCGTATGCCCTATTGTACTCTATATAGTATTTTGGGCATAACTGTTTCATACAAACTCAGAATTTTATGAATTTTATATCTTCGGAAAGCATAGACCAAGAACTACAACTTTCGCGTTAAATATTTTTCCAAATTCGGACCAGAACTAGGCCAAAAACTCAAGTTAGAATCTGGATGAATAGTTATTTCGGACCCAAATGACAAAAATACCAAACCTCTCCATTTCTCTAGATATTTCTACACCTTTCTTTGTATCAATTAGGTCCACTATATAAAGGAAAACTATTCACCTTTTACAAAAAACTAAAAAACGAATTTGGAAGAGAGGAAGGGGAGAAAACCGTGAGAGAAAAGAGAGGGAAAAAGAGAGAAGAAGAAGAAGAGAAGAAGAAGAGAGAAGAAGAAGAAGAAGAAGAAGAAGAAGAAGAAGAGAAGAAGAAAAGAAGAAGAAGAAGAGAAGAAAAGGAAAGAATAGGAAAGCTTGGCATCCATGGAAGACTTGGAGATTAAAAGAAAATCAAGAAAATGGAGGTAAGATTCCATAACCCAAATCTTGAGTTTTGATTTTGTTGGTATGAATGACTTGATAATGATGATTAGCATGTTAGAGATTATAATTGATGAGGATTTTGAAATAATTGGAGCATTGTCTTAAGTGTTTTAGGTAATTTTGGGTTTGAAGTTTGATAATTTAATTAGATGATAATTTGGGGGTTTGATGCATGATTAAATGAGTTAAAGATGAGGTGTTTTGATATTAGTTTTGTTATGGAATGAAAGTGATTAAAAATGGGTTAAAAGTTTGAGATTAGTAAATGATTTAGAGTATAACAAAATGAATTGAAGGTTTGATGTACATTAAAATGAGTATATAAGGATGTTTTGTATATTGGTTTTTGGCTTGGAAGTGTTGAAATGGAGTAGAGTTACTTAAGGTTGTAAGAATGAAGGATTTAGTTATGCCGCACACCAAATGTTCGATATAATGCCACACTCAAACTAATTGAAGAAAATAAACACAATTCACATGTTATAAATGGTGCTTAAAATGGTTAAAATTCTGTTGGGGGTTGTTGGATTGATGGAATTAGAGAAGAAGGCGAAATAAGAAAGTTAGGTAACGGTGTCGGTTTACAATAAGTTCCGGACAGGTTATATTTGGTCACTTCTAACTCGAGCTTTATATGCCCGATTGATAAACCGTAAAATTCTAAGTAAACAAGACACATAGAGGAGTAACATATCCAAAAATCAGAATTTTTGGACTTAAGACGCTAATGTAGAAAAATCTCCAAAGTCAACTGATCGGCAGTAAAGTCTGCACCTGCGACCTGATGACCTAGGCTCGGTTTTTGATTTTTAAAATGAGTTTCGGGTGTCCAAACGATGAGACGTCAGCGCAAAAATAAATTAGACACATAGGAGCCCGACATATAAAAAATTCAGAACCATTGGACTTAATAAGAATTTTTGACGGAGTTTCGAATTGGAGTGATCAGCAGGGACTGATCTGATTCTGTCCCTGCTGAACAGCTGGTAGAAATCAGTTTGTTTACGGAGTTCCGGAATCGAAATCAGGATCCGTAAAATTTGAGATAAAGTAGACTCATAGCGGATTCATCCATAAATATTTCAAGTCTAAATTCCTTACCATTTTCTCTCAGTAAAATTCCAAATCAGACCCAAAAACCTGGAAAATTCTGGTTCATTTATTCTTCTAAGTTCATTAAATATTTCTTTGTCTTAACAATCCCTTTATTCTTATAGATCAACGTTAGAACTCGCAACCACCGTCGACGCCGTGAAAAGACGTCATCAATCCCCAATCAGTGAGTGGACACTTTCCCTTTTACTTGATTTTCATTTCGCATTTTCTTAAATAAGACTTACTTTTCAGCAACTAGGGCGTTAGCCAAGTTTGTTTTTATATCATATATGATTTAACATGATTTGAAAAGTTTTATGGAAAACAGATGTTTTAGTTTGAGATTTATATTTTCAGAATATGTTTTATAGTTTTTCTTTCGGGGCATGAGGTAAAACCTCACCCCAGTATGTAACTATTTCAGATGGAATTGACGGATACAGAGAGCATGTGCACATGTTGAGGACTGGGGGGACGCTCCTAGATCCTCAGCGCTCAGATGGTACATTCTTGGGTGGAGATGCGCCTTCGGGCGGAGATGCGCCTACGGGCGGAGATGCGCCTTCGGGCGGAGATGCGCCTACGGGCGGAGATTCTGTTTTCAGAAAAAGGATTTCAATTTTTTCAGTTTTCAGAAAAGGTTTTTAGAAAAGAATATAGAAAGACGGATTTAGAATGAAGTACAAGAAAGAGTTTACGAATTTCGGATTTCAGATTTTCAAGAACACAGTTTTCAGAATTTCAGAATACAGATTTTTAACCAATAGTTTTCAGAAAACGGATTTCTCGAAGCCAGAGTTTTTAAAGACAGTTTTCAGTAATTTTGATGAAGTTTTTAGAACAAGAGTTTTCATAAAAGATATTTGAAAATGTGATTTTAAAGTTAGAAGACCTTTACTTCAGTTTTCAGTTTTCGTTCACTCACTTAGGTCGTATGACGACCTAACCCCCCCTTCAGTTTTATTTGTTTTGTATGGTTTTCCAGGTGGACGAGCTCGGGAGGATGGATACTGATGCAGTCACCAGGGTTGGAGTCCACCAGCATGGAGTCACAAAGCATAAGAGTCCAGTTCACGGTCAAAGTATTTGTATGCATTAAAGTTGTCATAGTCATTATAGAGTCTAATAAAGTATTGTAAAAAAGAGCATTGCAGAGTATACATTTATAAGTAATAAAAGTATTATATGTTGATTTAGTTAAACTCTATATGCATAACATTGCATTAGAATAGTTTGTGATACATTCAGAAAGTCAGGGGCTTATGGGGTTAGTACAGCTATCCCCTGCCGGTAACATCTCCCAGATCGGGGATGTTACATGCAAAGTTCTACTGACAAACTTAATGCATGTCAATTGCCTGTGGAGCCAGAAGATAAAGTGTACTGCGCACTAAAGAAGCCTATACTTGCACTACAAGCAACAAAAGAGGAATAGTTCCACCAACTCAATGAATTGGATGAATTTCACATACAGCCTTTTGAGAATGCCAAATTGTACAAAGAAAAAGCCAAAAAGAGACATGATGAGAAGTTAGTGCGCATACAATTGGAACCAGGGTAGAAGGTACTGTTAAACAAATAAATGGTGAAATTCTTCCCATGGAAGCCAAAATCACAGTAGTCAGGTCCATTTGTGATCACCAAGGTTTTACCAGACAGAGCCGTTGAGATACATGATCCTGACTCCAACAAAACATTCAAGGTTAAAAACAAGCGTGTTAAACACTATTGGGGAGAATCATTTGAGCAACAAAAAAAAAGTGTCACACTTTCATATCTAGCCTAACGTTCGAGAAGTCAAGTCTAGCTGACGACGTTAAAATTAGCGCTAGCAGGGAGGTAACCCATGCAATTTATGTATATATTATGATTTGGTGTAATTTAATTTTGTGCGTTTATTTTTTGCAGATTAAGACATTTCAGGATGGAAGAAGTTCTCGCAAATCTTCACAAGGAATTTCCTTCTCTCCCTCAAAACTCTCTGATGAAAGTCTACAAAGCTCACTTGGAACGAATGAGATTACTAACGATCCATGGTGTTCCTAATGATATTCGTTGGGTAATTGAAGCACGGGTCCGATTGGCAGGATCCGGGCTACTTTTTGACCTTTCATGATTTACTATTTTGCTACTAATCGTCCTTTGGAAGATACTTGTACTATTATTACTCACCCTTTTCAGGTATTATAAATTCAACTTATCATTGCACTTTTGAAGACATCCAGAGTAAAACATGGAAGCCACTTTATGAAGACGAGTTGAAAACACCTGTGTGTTTTACGGTACTACTGTTGGTGTTAAGCCACAATACGTAGAGGCAGCACAGGAATTGGGTCGATTCTTAGCTGCAAGAAATATGCACTTAGTATATGGCAGAGGCAATCTTGGACTTACGGGGGTCGTTTCAAAAGCTGTACAGGAGAGAGGCAATCACGTTTTGGGAATCATCCCAAAACCCTTGGCAGAGGCAAATCGTATTGGACCATCAAACAAAGAGGAGCTAATTGTGGCAGGTATGTCTGAACGACTGGTAGAAATGATTAACCGTTCTGATGCTTTTATTGCTGTGCCAGGTGGCTTGGGTACATTGGAGGAAATTTTTATAGTGTTATCTTGGGCGAACCTGAACATACACCAGAAACCGCTTGGACTGTACAACGTTGAAGGATTTTATGATTTTCTTTGTGTGTTTCTTGATGATGCCCGAAGAAATGGGTTCGTGTCAAAACCTTTAAAAGAACTCCTCTTCATTGCCAGAACTGCTCCGGATCTAATTGACCAAATCTTAGCCTATGAACTACAAATTGACCCTATCATTTCAAAGCTAAATTGCTCCGAGGACGATCTTGGTAAGAGGTGTCGGATTAATCTGGATCTTAACCTTTAACTTTTCGTGTAGAATTTCAGTTAACCAGGTACTATCTTCTAAACTCTTCTTCTACTGTTTAAGACATCAGGGACAATGTCTCATTTAGGTTTGGGGGAGGGAATTAGTTGATCAGTATATCATTTTTCGTGGTGTGTTGTTTTTATTTTTAGTCCAAAATTTTTCGAAAAATACAAAAAAAATTGAAAATTTTTCAAAAATTACAAAAATATTTTGCGTTTTTGTGTTTTTATTTTGACTAAAAATGTGAAATTGATGAGAGATAGCTGTGTAAGGAGTTCCCACTCCTGAGACGTATATCAAACCTAATTCGAAACAAGTTAATTTTTGTTTATTTCCTTTTAAATTATTTGTAAATTATCCATAAAATTGACTAAAATGGATCTTCATATGCTCAGTTGGCAGATATTATCAACATGCATGGTAACATACGGACATGAGCTATAATTGAAAAGTTTGTAATATTCAGTGCTCTAGTTTAATTTGAGGAAGCATCTCAAAAAGCGAGGGAGTTAAAAAAAACGTCTGAGATCCGAGTTATTAAGTCTGTAAGGGTGTTTTAACACCTAGTGTCCTAAAGTCAACTGGTTTGGGAGTCACTGGCCCAAAGCTCGCTACATGGATCAAGGATATTGTAAAAATATATATATCTGAAGTCTGAGTAATTAAGTCCGTAGGGGTGTCTTAACACCTGGTGTCCTAAAGCCAACTGGTTTGGGAGCCACCGACCCAACACTCGCTACATAGATGGAAGATATTGTATATAAATAAAAAAAATCAAAAATCAAAGAAAAAATTAGAAAAATGAGAAAAATTATTCCATTGCTACAAAAAGGTGTGAATTCTGATAAAACTTTAGGACAAAAATATTACTCTTTTATCAACTGCACTTGTGACTGTGTGGGCAAAAATGAGTTGTTTAATATTTTATCGGCTGTGTATATGGAGAATGGTAAATATAATAGGAGAATTTACTTATTCGGTAATTTAGAAAGAAAGAAAACAACTAGTGACTTGGAGTAGAAGTTTCACCTGATTAGTCACTAACTTCTTTATTCTCTTTTCTCTTGTCTTTTTGCTTTGTGTGTATTAGTTTTACTACATTTTTACTTTTGTAAAATTTTGTGGGTATCATTGATGTAAACCCTCACGAGACTACAACTCGTCCACTAGGGACACCTAGGGGTTTAAAGGCTTGTTGCATACGCTAAATGCAACCGTGATCCCTACGAAAGTGACTTAGTTAAATTTTATTTTAAAGAGGTTTATGTTATTTTATTCTATGTTTTGCTCGAGGACTAGCAAAATGTTAGGTTTGGGGGTGTGATGAGTGGTAAATGTATCACTATTTCCCACTAATTTGACCTAATATTTTGTATAGTTTCTTGTGTTTTGTGAATATTTTGATGTGTTTTGTGTTATTTTGTAGATAAATAAAGTTTCAGGATATTCTGGAGGTGATTTGGGGCCAAAACACTGAAAAAAACACAAAAGGGCATTTTGGTCATTTAGCGCGTCACGACGCGCAGGCTGCGTCGCAACGCCTAACGTGCGCCGCACTATGCTAACGTGCGCCGGGGACACATGTCAGAATCTGAGAAGTTTGACTTTGCTAACGTGCGCCAGACTTTGCTAACGTGTGCCGTGCCACGTGTCATAATCCTATGGTGCCGACAATCGCCATCGCCACGTGTCGACACGTGTCATCCCATGTGTCAGCCAAGTCAGCAGAAGACCAAGTCAATCTGCCACATGTCAGCCACGTCATCATCAGCCACGTCATCATCAGCCAGTCACAATTCTATAGTGCCGACAATCACTTTTGCCACGTGTCGCCACGTCAGTGCCACGTCATCGACATGCCAGCTCAATTATTGACTCATTTATCCGAATTGCCACGTGTCAGATAAGAATATGAAATGGACGAATCAGAGCTTGCCACATCAGCGTGTCGCGACACAAGAAGAAACTTGCGCGTCGCGATGCGTAGCACTTATAGACGCCTATAAATAGAGCTCGAAATTTCAGTTTTAGATGTACCTTCCTCTCTGATTTCTATGATGTAAATAATGAGTTTTCTATCTAGTTTCTTATAAATTTTAGTTTTGTAATAAATTTTAATTACGTTCTGTAATAATAGTAATTTACTTTCTTTACTTTTACAGTTTTTACTATTCAACATGAGGAGGTAACTTCCCCCTGCTAGGGTGAAAGGAAATTCTTTTATTATTGCTATTTAGATTAATCTCCCTTAAATATAATATATTCACTATTTAAAATTTGACTTAATGAGGATACCGCTATATTGGTCGGTTGGTAATTCATTTTAAACTGGTTTAAACCTGACTAAGCAAGGATACCGCCAGATTGGTCGGTTGATAATTAAATTTTCTTACCGCTTATATGGCAGGTTTATTCCGCCTTTATGGCTGGTTGGACTTAATTTGACTTAATCAGGTTACCGCCTATATGGCTGGTTGGTAAAATAATCACAACTTAATATATTATATTAAAGAAGATATCTAAATAGTAAATAGTAAAAGTTGATGTAGGGGTTTTAAGGGGGATATCGGTAACGCAGCGGAATAGTGGAAAATCAAAATTTTCTGATTTCAAATTTTTTTTTCTTGGATCAATTAAATAAACTTATTTATTTAATTATCCAATTATCAAATTCTGAAAAATTACACAAGAGATCAAATTTCTTGGTAATTACCGAATTGCCCCAAAACTTTGTAAATTGATTATTTTAGCCCAAAAATTATCAAATATAATTTTGAATGATTCGAAATCATTTCTAAAATGTTTTTCAACACATGTAATGCATCAAAATCAGATTTCACACAAATCCCCAATTTTTAGTCTAATGCCGTGAGCCACCCAAAATTTTCAATTAATTACAATTTGGTCCATTTAGTTCAAAACATGCCAAGATCAACTCCAATCAACCTAAAATTTTACATGCATCATATCCATACCATAATACATCACATATATGAAAAGCCCCAAATTCGGAATAGGTTATGAACCCTAATTTTTCAATTTCATCAAATTGTCCAATTTCACCAAATTTACAAAATCCAACACTTTAAACCATTCAATATTTCACCAATCTAGTCTCACCACTTTGAAATAATTTTAGGTCACCAAGGAGTGACTTACCAACTCTAGAATGGCAACTTGATTTTATAAAAATCAAAAGTAAAGCTTTGAAACCATTTCAAGCTTACTTACATGCACACATCTTTCATTCAAGTTCACAACAATTAAAACACAAACTATAAGTAGAGAGACAACATCAAATCAACATAAGATGAAGCTAAGCATGTTAGAAACATTTTTCATGTTGGAAGATTTGAAAGAAAACTTACAAAACCTTAAGATTTCCAAGCTTTTCCTTCTTTTCTTCAAACTTTTCTCTCAACCAGTTTTGTGTTTCTTTTGTATCTAATGAACTTGTTAAACCCTAAAAATGAAATGAAACAATATATACTTCACCCAAAAAGAGCCTTGGCCGAAATTAGGTAGTATAAAATATCTAGATATTTAGTTCTGTTTCATTTAAAGCCAACTTGCCAACTTGTTTTTGAAATCATTAACACTTTAATGTAATTCAATAAGTCAACAATTGCAACTCAAAAATATAACACTTATATTCAATTTAAGGTGTTGGCCGAAAATTACAAAAAAAAAGGAAAATGGATATTTTTAATTTTTAACAATTAAAACAAATATCCAATGAAGTCAAATTCAATTTGACAACCTTTTTCCTTTAATGTAAAGTCAAACATTTACACTTATAATCATTTCCTAACTTTATCATTTGGTGATATATTTATATTTTAATTATATTAATCATTTAACAATTAAATAATTAAATAATTAATTAAATATAAATATCTCAAATATATGTATTATATTTACTTTAAATATCTCAAATACATATATTAATGATATATGTCAAATACCTTTATTTGACAATTTATTAATGTGTATTTAATAATATCATATATTAAATACAAATACACATTAATTAGGAAATGACGGTTCGGCCCGTTCGCATGTATTTTTCGTTTAACGTTTAAACGATTTATAAATAATCAACATTATTCATAAAAGTTGCCTTAATGCTCTACGAGTATATTTCATTAATGAGACTCTCTAGATTCAGGTATATCCGTCACAAAATCTAATTTCGTTTCCATAATTTACCCACCCGTAAATTATGACGAACACAGATAAACTAGCTGAATCATACAGGTCGAGATCATTGCATACGTATAATCCCTCCATCACGGGTATCCGGATAATCCCAGAGATATAGACGTAAACGTCAAATCTCTATAGGTATTATCATGTTGACGATTCTATTAGCAATCTATAAATAACATTCGGAACTGATTTCCAAAGTACACTATGGCCATAGATTTAACTGATTGCTAATCACATATGGACTACCTATGCCCTGTACACATGACTGACAGATCCTATCTTGACACACACAGGATATCCTGAGGATCGGTCCACACCCAACGAACAGACGGAGGAATGATCTAAATAGATCGGTGACGTGACTGTCATCTAAGTGTGGAGGATTTCTCATACATCCACAGTGGTGTCTCAAGTCGAAGGACCACTATGCTACTCAACCTGAGAAGATTCTTATTGATGTTGGTGTATCATCCATTAAGAATCTTCGGTGAGTCGTTCAGTGTTTATCCACTATAAACACCTACACGTCTATACGAGTCTCCCTAGACTCATGGTTCATTGGGATAAACCATCGGACCAAGTCTTGATATACGATATGTACTGGTCACAACAGATTTGACTAACTGACCCGTGTTAGTAAATCTTGACCAGTAACTATATTTGATAATATATATTTAGCAGTGACACTTCCCAATGTCGATTACAAACTACCTTTGTAACTGTGTACTGCAATATATATTATCGGGCCTTTGTCTAATATATACATATCACTAAACAACATTTAGTTTCAATCTAATCGTAATCAGATCGAATACGTATATAAAAACAAGAGGTACAACCATGAATAAGTAATATTATGGAAAAAAATGATGTTCGTATTCATGAATTAGACATAAATACGGTCCGGATTGGCGCTCTGAGCACCAACCCGAACAGTTGATCCTTTTACCATAGCATTTTATTTTATTGTAATTTACTTTTCAGCTTTTACTTTACCGCAATTACTTTTCGGCATTTTTACTTTATGTTTTTTACTTTTAAGTTTTTACTAGCCATAGTTATGTGTCGTAACTAAGCTAGTTATATGGGGTTGTGATGAATTCTAATATCACCGATTTATAAGAGGTTATTTTATAGTTTGGATAATTTAAAGGTTAACTTATTAAGTCTTAAGCTTAATGCATCTTGTTAATTGGTCATTAATAAGATTGATCTGGTAAATCTAAAATAAACTTGACAAATGAATTTTAGGTTTCAGCCTTAGACTTAATAGCCCACGATCTTCCTTGAGGATAGATAACCCTTTAATAGACTTCCTTACAGGAAAAACATATACCTGTCGGGCGAGGGTAGCCATAATTGGAACTTAAACTTAATGAATCCAGGTAATTTGGTTGACATAGACATATGGTTAAATTGGGTTAAACTGGGCATTTACGTCTGATCATCGACAGAGGCTTTCGCATAATTTAGTGTTCCAGGTTAGTAAACCGATTTATTACACAAACATGAAATAACCACTTCATCTTTTAAAAGATATTAAAAAGATTCACAACCCTAAATAGTTTCCTAATATTGAATTTTCTTAAACATATTTTCATGCAATTTTATTTACTTGTTTTTAAATTCAAAATCTTTACCATTTCAAATCAATCAATCAACCTGTTAGATACTAGTAATCATTTGACCTCATAAAATTAATAGATTAGGTATTAAGTCATCGTGGGATCGATACTTTTTATACTACTTGAACGATACGTGCGCTTGCGTTATACGCATGTGATTACGCACCGGTCAATGTGTCAGACACTATTTGTTTTTCGATTATTTGCAAATGTTGTAAATAATTTGAAAGTAAATAATAAAGCTTAAGAAAGAAGATGCGTATAGTTGTGTAAAGAAAATATTGATTTTCATAATACGACAACTGTAGATATTGGATATCAGATCTCTCGTCTAGTTATTTAAAATATTTGTTGAATGATTGTTTCGATATTTGATATCAGAACTTGTGACTATTTGATAGTTACTTGTTCTTTGTAAATAGTTGTTACATATTTTTAAAAACGACTAGTAGTGTCATTAACCAATAGATAAACATTAAGAAAAATATTTGGTAAGTAAATAACTTAGAACATTATTTTATGCGATTTTATCACTTAAGTATTGGATACTTATTCCATATGGTAAATGATGGTCTGATATGAGATCTGATATGGTAAATGATGGTCTGATATGAGATCACACCACATATCCTTATCCATTTAACGAATATTGTATTCAGGAAGGTGACTAAATCTCATTTAACCAATGACTGTCATTGGAACATAAAATTTATTAAATTGATACATTGGATGTATGTAATTTAATGAATTGTAAATTGCTTAAGGTAGTTTTCTTTACTTCGTAACTTAGTCAATGAACTATCGTGACTTAGTTACGTGTTTCGATGAAACACAGATAGAATATTTTGAATGGTTCAAAGATATTCCATCTGAAGTTTTGAAAATTGTATCTTTAAAATTCATCGTGAATATTTGAATTGTTCAAAGATGTTTGATACGATCAAACATATGAATTTATGGCAATTAGTTCTAAGGTTATTCGAAGAATATAATTCTTACATCAATATTATTCTTCCACGATTCCATATTGATGGAATTGATTAATGGAAGAAATCGAATCTTATACGATTTGATTCGTTTGATATTGAGAGTTACCAAATTAGTTTCAATACTCTTGGGGATATGCTCCAATAATACTAACTCATCATTTTAATTAATGTTCCATTTGTTTCTACAGTTACATATATGATATGTATTAGTAGAAAATTTGAATTTTGAAATGTTTGAGATTTGAATCTATCTTTTGTATAATTGTTATATAATTGATATTACTTGTGCCTCGGAGGTATAAGTAGAATTTTATCATTTATTTTATTTAATAGAATATTGTATTTCATTTGATAGAATATCTTTTCTACGATCTCGAGTAATAAAATTGTTTATTACTTAGTGTGTAACATTAGGTGTTGTCTATTGTAGAAAAGACTTGACTTATTGAAGTCAAATACGGTGATAAACTATAAATTGAACTACATAATTAATAAGATGAAAATACCCTTTTATTACTTCCATATAAGTGCTATAGGATGTCAGAATCATTCGCAAAGTATTTGATACTTAATGGTTCTGTTGGTTTCTTATCGAAGAAAATTATCTTATAACTTATAGTGGGAATAATATTTTATATCGATTTCGGAAATTAGCATTAGAAAGATCTAAGATTGTTCTTGATTTGAAGAGTTCGTTGTGGAATGACCCTAGAGTTTGTATTATGCTAAGATTATAATTTAGTATATTAGCTTATAGAGCCTATTGTAGACTCAGATGAGTTTTTGGAAATTTGTGTTCTCTAATTTTGATATCTGTCAGATTGTCTGATTTTATCAAAGCATAGAGATTACATATGGGATAGAAGGGTTAGTGGGAGCGTACAAATTTCTTTCTAGTATTTTACATCATAATGACAATATCATTATTAAGGTAATAACGAGATGTTAATGAGGTAAAAGGTTTACCTGAGTCTTTTTCTCCATGAAAGCAGTTGGAGTGGTCTCTATTATATTTGATATAAAGATTTATATATGATATAAAACTAAGAGACTTGTGAGATACTCCTGGACGCAACAAGACTATCTGTGTGATAGTTAGTATAATTGTTTGACAGTTAGTGTGTCTTATGTATAGTATTCATCTTTCGTAAATGATGATTCCTTTTTCGAAAAAAATATTGATTAGAATGTCTAATCAATCTTATGCATCATAGGATGATGGCATAATGAATACTATATTGAGTGCGATTAGAGATATCAATTTAATCGTAATTGTTACGAGTTATTTTGATATCCTCTAGACCATAAGATGGGTCATGAAACATATTATTTATTATCTTTGAGATATTAGGAATGAGTTTCTAATTAATGGTGAATAAATCCGCAACCATTAGGGTCAGATTAGTTTTGAGTATAATTATGACGTTAGACAGTCTACGTCATAAAGAGTAAGAAAAGATGCAGTGAGAGTGTCATAGATGATTCTATATAGTGGAATTAGTTGCAACTTATGAAGTATTGACTTATGAAGTTGCATAGTGTCTTCGTAGATTAGAAGTTTTTTATTAGTGTTGTGTTTGCAGTTGTTTACATAGTATTTTGGATTTGATCCATAAATACTTAGACAACTTAGTAGCTGAAGCACAATGTTGATATGGCATCTGAGTCATTGATGTAGAACTTAGTTTCTACAAAATATGAATGATGCTTGCTAAGGAAAATGATTGTGTTTGTTGGACAAACTCAATATATCATAGCGGGCTTACTTGTTGTTACCTACCTCTTGAGCGCTAGGTGAGTTCTTGAGGGCCATGAATATGTGATACACATTAGGATGTGTATATGATACAATGGATTGGCACTAGAGCAAGTGGGAGAAATTGTTAAGGTTGGTGTTCAGAGCGCCAATCCAGATCATATTTATGTCCGATTCATGAATACGAGCAATATTTTTTTCCATAATATTACTAATATAAATGCTAGCTCCTCTTGTCTTTTATATACGTATTCGATCTAATTTCGATTAGATTGATTAGATTGAAACTAAATCTGGTTTAGTGATATGTATATATATTAGACAGAGACGCCATGATTTACAACGTAGTGTGCAGTTACAACATAGCTTGTAATTGACATTGGGAAGTGTCACTATAAGTTGTTTATCCTTAAATTAAGTTTCTGGTCAAGATTTACTGACACGGGTCGGTTAGTAAAATCCACTGAGACCAGTATATGTCGTATATCGCACTTGGTCCGATGGTTTATCCCAATAACCATGAGTCTTGGGAGACTCATATAGACGTGTAGGTGTTTATTTGATAAACAATGAATGACTCACTGAAGATTTCCTAATAGATGGTACACCAACTTCAATAGGAATCTTCTCGAGTTGAGTAGCATGGTGATTCTTTGACTTGAGATACCACCGTGGATATATGAGTTATCATCCACACTTAAATGGCAGTCACGTCACCGATCTATTTAGATCAGACCTCCATCTGTTCATTGGGTGTGGACTCATGCTCATGATATCTTGTGTGTATCAAGAAAGGATCCGTCAGTTCTGTGTACAGAGCATAGGTAGTCCATTTGTGATTAGCAATCTGTTAAATCTATGGCCATAATATACTTCGGAAGTGAGTTCTGAATGTTATTTAGAGATTGCTAATGGATACGTCGATAAGATTATTCCTATAGAGATTTGATGTTCCTATCTATATCTCTGGGATAATGTGGATACATGTGACGGAGGGATTATACGTATGCAGTGACCTCGACCTGTATGATTCAGCGAGTTTATCCGTGGTCGTCATAATTTACGAGTGGGTGAATTATGGACACGAAATTGGATTTCGTGACAAATATATCTGAATCTAGAGAGTCTCACTAATGAAATATACTCGTAGAGCACTAGGACAAATGTTATGAATAATACTGATTATTTATAACTCGTTTAACGGTTAAACGAAAAATACATGTAATCGGGACCTAACGGTCATTTCCGGATTAATGTGTATTCGTATTTAATACTTGATTTTATTAAATACACATTAATAAAATATCAATTTGTGATATTTGACATATATCATTAATATATGTATTTGAGATATTTAATGTAAATATAATACATATATTTAAGATATTTGTATTTAATTATTTAATTATTTAATATATAAATGTTATATGATTAATATAATTAAATTAATAAATATCTTAATAATGATTTTCTTTATTAAAGTTGGAATTTGGCTTGATATTATTGGAACACTTTTTGGTTTACTTTATTAAAGATAATTGTTACTTTATTAAAGCAAAACTTGTTCCAATTAAAATCAAACAAAAAGAAAAATAATTGTTATTTGTTTTTGAAGATAAAATTCGGCCATAGTGAAAATTGGTATATCAAAATTGTTTTGATTCTTTTTTCATACTAAGACAACATCAACAAAATTATTACAAAGAGAGTTGAGAAAAAATTGAAGAAAAAAATGAAGAGCAAAGCCAAAAATTTGGATTTTTGTAAGTTTCTTACACTTTCTTCTACATGGAAAATATTTCTATAATTCTTAACTTAAAATTATGTTGTTAAGTTTGTTTCTCTACTCTTTATGTTTGTAATTAAATTTGTTGGAAGCTTGTTTGAGGATGTTATGGATGTATGATTAATTTATTTGCTTATTATTGTAATTAAGCTTAATAAATTAATTAGAAAATAAAGTTGTCATTCTAGAGTTAATTAGCCATTCATAATTATCCTAAATTGTTCTTGAGTTGTTTCATGATGGTGAGACTTGATTGGTGTGGTAATTGATTGATTAAAGTGTTGAATTTTGCCAATTTAATGTAAATTGTCCAATTTGAGTAATTTATGAAATTAGGGTTCTTAACCCCTTGAAATTTTAGGGCTTTTCATATATATGATATAATTTGATGTATATTTGATGTATGTCAAATTTGGGATTGATTGGATTTGATCTTGATGTATTTTGAACCAATTGGGCCAAATTGTAATTAATTTAAATTATGGGCTATTTTTGTAATTCTGGAAAACGGAGCTCCAAGCCTCGTCCGACGGATCCCGGCTCATGGGCGAACCTCCCTACCACCTTCGCAAGACTCGTAAGTGTGCTAGCACTTGATTTCTCACCATGAAAAACCACTCTTGCTTCCCTTTTATTCACGCCTATTTTGGTTCAAAACCAGTGAGCATTTTCATGCTTTGGGCGTGAGCTATTTGAGAGAAATGAGAGAGAAGAAGAATGTTGACATGTTACGAAAAGTGTAAAGCCTTTTTGATTATATATTTTCCAAAATAATAATCAATTTCCATTTAATTTTATCTAATAAATTAAATGAATTTTGGAGCCAAAAACCAAAAGTTTTCCCTCCAAAATGCTTACACTTAATGTCAAGTCCATCACTATTCACATCAAGTCACTTTAATAAAGTGACATGTTGTCAAGTCACATCACTCAAAGTGACAAATGATTTGACGCTTGATGCGACTAATGATTTGACGCTTGATGCACTTGCGATGCCGCACTCGAATTCGAAATACGAATGCGCTCGCAATCACACTCGGGCTCGGGTTCGTTAATTCCAAATTAACGATTTTTCCGTCGCGTCGTAATTAAATGATTACGCCTAGCGAATTCACTATTCACGTCGCTAACGAATTAATTCTAAATTAATTCGTTCGCCCGAATTAAAATCTAATTTTAATTCCGCGTCGAAATCTAATTTCGTTTAATATATCGAATATATTAATTTATCGATTAATTCCAAATTAATCGTTATCTCTCTCTAGATGATATTTTATCCTAGATAAAATATCTCCGTAATTAATCCTAGATTAATTTTCTCTCTCTCTCTCTATATAATCCCAGATTATTTAAGAGTGCGAGTTGTGCGTCATCGGTGGATTATCGGGAAGCGACCCATGAGATCCCCGATAAGTTGGCAGTAAATACGGTCGTCGGAGTATCCGAATCACGTACGTACCAAGTACTACGTTTTACCGATTTACGAGACAGGTCGACTCCTAGCAAAGCACCAAGTCTTCCTAATTCTTCGGACATATCCATTTAAGAATATTAAGATTTGTATCAAGCGTAGTTAACCATTGTATTGTGCGTATCATCCCAGTATCGGATAGTCACGTGCTAGGCCTGGGGCTGGATAAGTGTCTGCCCCGTACGAAGCACATGTCAGATGTCTGGTAACTAGTCTCTATAATCGGATATACATGACCTTGTCATAATATCCCGATGGCCGCGCAGCACTTAAGAGCACTAATACCGTATCTTGCGTGACATCATCTCCAATATGACTGGAGTGATACTTCTGTCTTGACATCACATCCTATACACTACGACTCTCTGATAAACCCAGAAGTGGTGTACGCAGAACCGGTTAAAGCCTGTACCACCAAGACCAAAGTCTATCGATTATCGTAAGTATTAGCGATGTAAGTCTCAGGTTAAGACTATACACACCTACCTTGATTTCGGCCTCCCATAGACACATAATCATAATACCAATGGGATTCCGAAGGGTCTATCCAGAGCGAAGCTGTTTCCCGTACCATCGGTGAAGCACGACCTCCTATCGCACTTGCATAAGTCTCCAACACTTATATATATGAGAACTATGCCGTTGTGCCCTCACAACGCGCACAAGTGCAATACTAGCCTACTCTGCATTATCGATGTCCAGTCTCGATAATACTCCGGCTAGGGATATTTAATGATTAATCCTTCGGGGACTGATACTGTCTCATATCATTCTCAGTCCAGGAACTAATCATAGGGACCTCTCTTCATTTATATATCTATGGTGATCTAATCACAAATGATGAGAGTGCAATTTCCTTGTCACATAGTTAATTTGCTACAACAACACAATGATCTGTGCAAATAGTGACGCTATGGGTCATTTTGTCCAACAATCTCCCACTTGGCACATAGCGAGTCACTCAAGTGTCCTACACCCGAACTATATACGATTCGCTCAAATTGCTGAGGAAAGGTTTTCGTCAGCGGATTTGCTTGATTATCGTCTGACGCGATTTACACGATCATCACACATCGCCACGATGTATGATCCGAACGAATCAGATGATATAGAAGTATATATCTGGATCGTCGATGAGACCTTTAATTCCTTAGCCTGTGCTGACGCCTAGCTCAGCTGCTAAAGAACTATATCTAATCTAATCAGATTTATTTTCGATCCAAATGGCTTCTATTGCTGCCTCAGCTGCAGCAATAATCCGCATTTGTTGTTTATTCGGCAACAGTTATCTTGCTCGGAATATTTCCAGCTCACTGTCCCAGTGTTCAAACTTTATAGTATCTCAGTATTTAATTGTTTGGAAACTTGCAGCAGTGATCCCAGTCACTTCAAGTTCTCCTTCTCCATAGTTTAAGACAACATCTTTAGTTCTCTCAGATACTAACAGATGTTCTTAATGTTCAATCCAGTGACTATCACTTGGATTGACCTGATTGTGACTCCATATGCTCGAAGCGTATGAGACACCCTATCAAGTACATTTTAAATGTACAATTCCCAGAGAGTGTTAACAACTCCAAATCTATCCCAGTAGATCTTTATTCCTTGAATAAAGTTTGTTACTCTCCAGAATTCTACGGAGAATTTCTATGAAAGCCAAGCTTTCAACAATTGCTTTATGGGAATTTCACTGTCAGTGCGCTCCCACTAACCTCCTTATATACACAAGAATTATTTCGTTTTGATTCAAATCATAAACCATTATGATTATTTCAAAACGACAGTTCCAAGAACCTTATGCTTGCATTAATCCAAACATGGATCGAATAACCCGCAAACCTCGTTTGTTGGTTATACAAAATCGTCAGAATGTTATAAACATTCTCCAAAAGGTTTCCTTTTCAGGAAAGCGATTTTGATCTATAACTGACACATTTCATAAATGAAATACGCAGTTATCAACAAGCATTTTCAAAATGGATTTACCATGGCAACAGGTAAAAGGTTGATCCGTTATTAACACAATGTTGATAACGATACCTTTCCGTCAAAAGCCCAGCTTTGTACGTTGGTATGTTGCCTTCCATGTATGTCTTCTTTGAAGACGTTTAATGTACCAATAGGCACATTGCCTTGTGGTACAACAACTAGTATCCAAAATAGTTGTTATACATGGAATCCATTTCGGACTCATGGCACTTTGCCATAATAGGGAGTCGATACCTCATATCACTTCCTCAAAACGTAGTCGGTGGATATACCTTCATAAGATTAACATCTTTATGAGGTTAGATCAGAAACCCATACCCTAGGTTGTTTTCTGACTCTTTCCGATCTACTAGTTTTTTGTGTATTTGAAGATTAATGGTATAGATTCATCATAGATGAACTATTTGTGTTCCATTAAGGACTACGTGCCTTAACAGTATTACTCCGATTTTCATCGAGTATCACTATCCTCCCACTGACCACTGCATATCGGTATTCCTCTCAGGAAAAACCGCATGGTGAGCAACAATCATATTGTTCTCATGTGAGATTTACAAGTACTATACTTAAGGTTTCCCTTAGGATAACCTATATTGGCACTTATCCAATTTGGGTCCTTAGTTTGGTATCATCCAAACATTATGCCTAACATGCCCAAATTATCAAGAATGAGAAAACCCCGTTTCTTTCCTGTTCATATCCTATATGATATCTGTCAAACAGATTTATATGGAACCTTATTCTAAATAAGTTTTGCACTGTTAATACATATCCTGCAGAAGGAAACAGTAGCTCAGAGCGACTCGTGATAAACCTTATCATGTCCAACAAAATTCGGTTTTAGTTCGGACACACCGTCTAACTGACGTGTCTCGGGAGGAGTCCTCATCTGAAAGAATACCATACTCTTTCATGTACGTTTGAAACTTACTGCTTAAGTATTTTCCATTACGGTCTTACCGTTGCGGAATAATACTATATCGATCTGTTTTCTATTTCGTGTCGAAACTCTAAAGTTTCTGATTTGTGTTCTTCAAAAGAAACACATAACCATAACGTGATGCTACATCCGTCAAGGTCACGAAATATTCATGTTCACATCTAGTCTAGCTAGATATGGGCCCACTAACTTCACCATGAATAGGGCTAACAGATCGGTGGCCCTTATACTATTACCAAGTAAATAGTATTTTAGGTACTTTACCTTATAAACTAGATTCGCAGACCTTATTTGAATAGTCAAATCAGTCATAGTACCCACTCTTCAAAAGTGTGGATATACGAGTCTCGTTTAATTGTATCCTAGACAACAATGCCACAAATAAGTCTCTATTGATCAAATCAATTTGAGCTATTTATTTGTCATTTTTATATGTTTGAGATTTTATTATATTCAAAATATAAATTCTGTTATTTACATCTAATGTATTTATCTCAGTATCATTGTAGACAACAGAAACTGGACGACGCATGCTGTTCTAGGCTCGCGGCACTAGTTGGGAGTACGGAGTAGTCACGTGGACTAAACCGGAGAATGATGGAGTCGCCCCCCCGGTGTGTGAACCGGGAAAATAAGATTTAAGGCCGCACTCACCCCTCGCAAGGGAAGACCTCAAACCGTTGGGTTCGGAATGGTCCCTTACTTATGTCACTTGTAATAAAAGGATTTATGTAATAATTTAATCATGCTTGAGTAACACTCATTTCCAAGGGTATCATGCTTCTAGATTCACATGCATAGTGATAAAACTTACACTTAAATTTCCATATACAAATCCTATGTATTTAGCACATTTTCATGTTTGCATGCATCCTATTCATATATAATCTATGTCCAAATTCAAGCATGAAGACAAATCAACATTTCAAAGGCATACACCTTCACAAAGGCACAAACAAGGAACATTCTTACAAACATGCATACTAAGAAAAGGTATTCAAGTGCATAACAGAAATAGATAACTAAAGAAGTAATACAAATGCATAAAGTTCAAAGATATAACTATATGTTAAGATAGACATGTCATAGTGTGATGCAGGAGGACCGTAACCATTCGCGTTGCGTTCGTAAACGCGTTCGAACGGTGAAGACAGAAGGTTCTCGTTCGTGTTGCGTTCGTAAACGCGTTCGAACGGTGAAGACAGTAGGTTCTCATTCGTAGTGCGTCCGAAAACGCGTTCGAACGGTGAAGACAGTAGGTTCTCGTTCGTAGTGCGTCCGAAAACGCGTTCGAACAGAATGAGACCTGATGCTACAGATGTGTGTGCGTTCGAGTAGCGTTCGATAACGCGTTCGAACGGTGAAGACAGTAGGTTCTCGTTCGTGATGCGTTCGTAAACGCGTTCGAACGGGAACTGGCAGATTACATATATTCATACAGTTCTGGATGCGTTATTCAAACAAGATCACCACAACGACATATCTAATCACATGGATCCTTAAATCATGCATAAAGATTAACATACTAAACAATTAAACCATGCTCAATTACAACAAACTAGTCATGCTCAAAACTATAACATGTTAAACATCCTAATCATGCATAAGAAAACAAATCACACACTAGTCTAAATCATGCTCAAACATAACTTTGGATGAAACGGAATACGTGTGTCTTTCAAGTGGTACGTGGCATTGTATCCCGAGTACAAACCGCACTACCGTCCATTCGGATTCGGCTACGGAATTTACGTCCGAGTTTCCATCCGATATACCACAAGAAATAACACATATTCCGTCCATCCGGAATCACATCACACAATTAATCATGCTTTCTAAATCATGCATACTCAAATATCATAATTAACATGCTTTCTAAATTATCAAATCATGCGAAGAAGATAAGTATCATATGCCCTCAGGTCTAACCTTTTTCCGTCGTCTTTTGGAAGCGCGTTTCACGGCAGCCAGAAGGGTTGATGCTCCGCAACTCTTCTGGTTCGCTGGTTCCCCTTTTCATTGGTTATCCCGCTGATTTGCTCGCTGTTTTCCCTTCGCTTTGCTGCTGTCCTTCCGGCTTGAGAAGAGAGGACTTTGTGTGCTTTCAAGTGCTAAGTGTTGCTGCCTACGTGCTCCCTATCTCTTAGGTATATCCTCCTATCTGCTAGCCCATTTTGGTTGGTTTTAGGCTTCTTTTATAGGCAAGGGTGGAGGGTCTTTGGTGGCTCACCACATGCTTGAATTATGGAGATTCTTCCTAGTGGAGAGGTTGGTGGAGGGTTATTTAATAGGAAGTGGAAGGTTGGCTTGTGTATTTGAGAGGTTTTGTGCGTAAATGTGTGTATGCAAAGGGTAATGGGTGCTAGTTAGTGGGTTAGGTGGATTTGATTGAAGGTGGAAGTGAGGTGGCTTGCATTATGTGAGTGGAAGTGAGGTGTGCATGTTTTAGGGAATGTTGGTGGCTAGTGATGTGTGGTTGGTGGCAAGTGTTTGTGTGAGTGGGATTTGTGATTAATTATGTGTATTTGTGCTCTTGGGTGGCCTGGGCGTGATGTGTGTATTAGGGGATGGATTTGGTTCTTTTTGGTGGGCTTGGGTATTTGGGCTTGGCTTATGGATTCTTGGGCCGAGCATAAGCAGAGATCCAACGAGCAAATCGAAGCTAGATAACCAAGTTAAATCCGACAATAATTCCGATTTCCGACTTTACCCTTCCGACGTCCGTTTCCTGCAACTTCCATGACATGAAAAGGTAGTGCCTCCTTACGAGGCTCATCATTGGGCATGATATGCAAAAATGCAGTGTCTACAGTCGCCCCCACTTTGATGGGACTTGTGTAGTGTGTGACAATGACAATCCTATCAAAGTTACGTGCAATGCATTTTTACTTACCTGGCTCGCCAGCTGCCACCTGACTTGCCTGCTGCTTCGAACTGAATTGATATGATAGCGAGGTGCCTCAACCTCTGGGCTTTGTTCCCGAACCACCGAATGTGAACTGTGATAATAATGCAGTGGCCCTCGACCCTGGGACGCATCCCGGAACTGCAACAAACAACGGGGGTACCTCGACCAAACACCGCTGACAATAGGGACCTCGCCCTCGAACTGATGATGTAGTGGGCACCTCGACCATGGGCACTTCGACCCGGAACTACAACCGACAACGGGGGCACCTCGACCCTGGGCACCTCGACCCAACACCGCTGACAATAGGGACCTCGCCCTGAACTGATGATGTAGTGGGCACCTCGACCCTGGGCACCTCGACCCGGAACTACAACCGACAACGGGGGCACCTCGACCCTGGGCACCTCGACCCGGAACTACAACTGACAACGGGGGCACCTCGACCCTAGGCACCTCGACCCAACACCGCTGACAATAGGGACCTCGCCCTCGAACTGATGATGTAGTGGGCACCTCGACCCTGGGCACCTCGACCCGGAACTACAACCGACAACGGGGGCACCTCGACCCTGGGCACCTCGACCCAATACCGCTGACAATAGGGACCTCACCCTCAAACCGATGATGTAGTGGGCACCTCGACCCTGGGCACCTCGACCCGGAACTACAACTGACAACGGGGGCACCTCGACCCTGGGCACCTCGACCCAACACCGCTGACAAATAGGGACCTCGCCCTCGAACTGATGATGTAGTGGGCACATCGACCCTGGGCACCTCGACCCAACACCGCTGACAAATAGGGACCTCGCCCTGATGCTAATACTGATGTGGAGCCTCGCTCCAAGACTGAAACTGATGTGGGCCTCGCCCCAACTGATATGGGCCTTGCCCCAAACTAATATAGATAAGGGCCTCGCCCCAAACTGATACTGATATGGGCCTCGCCCCAGATGCTGATACTGACACGGGCCTCGCCCCAAACTGATACTGATATGGAGCCTCGCTCCCAAGCTAATATGGGCCTCGCCTTTGGGACTCATCCCCAAAACTGGTAAGATGTGGAGCTTCGCTCCAAAGCTGATATGGGCCTCGCCCCCAAGCTGACGTGACATGGAGCCTCGCTCCTGAGCTGAAGTGAATGATTTATTTCAAACTATCTGCCCTCCTCGAGGCAATCCTGATAGCTAAACATATTTTTATCCTCAACGAATGCTTCGTGTTGAAACCAGAGAACCTTCAAAGTACTTGACATACTCAAATCCATTCTTCTGAACGGGTGATCTGAACTAGACTCCTAGTGCGTGTGTGCTAAGGCTCTTTCGCAGCTTAGTCCTTAAGTAAGCCAACTTGGTGATTTCGTTTCAGAGAATCGAACCAGTGGGTCTAACCAACCTGGATGTCTTAATCACATTCTGTGATTACTTCAGCATACTCAACATGATATGGTTTTCATCTTTTTTTATTTTGTCTCTTTTTTTTTTTTTTTTTTTTTTTTTTTTCTGACACACCTACCCTTTAAGGTAGCATTTCTCCTCATGGTGGTCCTAATACTCGCCCATGGGTAGCTTCACGCTTATCGGTTATAGGTGGTCTATTTTTCTTCTTATTTCAGAGACTTTTATTTTTATTTCCAACCATATCATATATCATAGCATCGGTAAACTAGGGTGGACACCTAGGCAAACGGTCATTCACCGATTCGTCATCTCTTCAACTAGTCACCTCGGTAACTACTCAGGCTTCCATTGTTTGAGATCCTGTCGAGTGCTCATGAGTCCAGCCGAGATCAGTCTTTTCAAAATACCGGAAGAGAGCGTGTCTCGTACTTATCGTTTCTAGGGTTTCCCCCTACAACATTTAATGTCATCACCGAACATATGTCTATCTATCAAAGACTTTTCTCCGTGGGATTCTTCACTCCAAATGCTGAAAACATGGGCTTCGCCCCCTGGAATCCATTCCTGAAACTGATACTGGCGTGGGCCTCAACCCTGGGATTCTTTCCTGAGATTAATACTGATGTGAGCTTCAACCCTATTCCTGGAACTGAGATTGATTCTGATTCATTTCTGAGACTGTTATTGTTGTTGTTTCTGGTTGGCTTGCATTTGCCGCTTTCTCTTTTGTCTCTCTTTTCTTTAAACCTGCAAATACAAAACAACGAATAAATACGGGGGCATGTAAGTATGCAAGTGTAGAGATACTCCCTTTTCGTGATGGGTTGGATCCTCATTGTGTTCCTCGGTGCTATATGTCCCTGGTCGCCCCTTGATGGTTCCCATCTGTTTGAAATCTGTAAAAAACAAAACACAAAACAAGAATGCAAGTTACGTGTATGCATGTATGTATTTCCTATCTCGTTGGGTTAGGTCTCCTGCTTGTTCCCTCGGTGACCGCTCAGTCCTCTTTCTTTCAAGCGAAGTACAACTTCAATCTGTCCACATTGATTGGCTCAGCGAACTCATTCCCTTCCAAGTCTGACAGCCTTACTGCTCCATTCCCCATGACCTTCTGCACTACGTAAGGTCCTTCCCAGTTCGGCCTGAATTTCCCTCTTGGATCTGTCGTCGATGGCCTCGACTGCTTAAGTACCAAATCACCCTTTCTGATCTTTGTGGGACATACCTTCTTGTTGAAGGCCCGTGCCAGTCTCTTTTGATATAACTGTGTGTGATGTAAGGCCCTTATCCTTTTCTCGTCCAAAAGTGCTAACTGATCAAATCTCTGTGCGGCCCATTCTGACTCAGGTAACTCTGTTTCTGCTAATACTCTCATAGACTGTATGTCCATTTCCACTGGCAGTACTGCTTCCATCCCGTACACTAAAGAATAAGGTGTTGCACCTGTTGCTGTTCTGACTGACGTTCTGTACCCCCACAAGGCATACGGTAATTTCTCGGCCCAATCCCTGCAGTTCTCTGTCATCTTGGCTAAAATCGTCTTTATAGTCTTGTTGGCTGCCTCAACTGCCCCGTTCGCCTGCGGCCTGTATGGTGATGACTTGTGGTGGCCTATCATGTACCTCTGTAACATTGCCTTCGTCTCCCCTTGAAATTGAACTCTGTTGTCTGTCACCACATGATGGGGCATACCATACCGACAGATGAGGTTCCGAGCTATAAACTTTGCCATCTGCTTTGCTGTAACATTACGGAATGATTCAGCTTCCACCCACTTCGAGAAGTAGTCTACGGCCACTACTATGAAACGGTGCCCATTCGATGCATTCGGTCGGATTTCTCCAATCATATCAATTCCCCATGCTGAGAAAGGCCACGGCTCTGACAGCCCATGCAACTCTGTATGCGGCGGCAAGTGATTCAAATTACCGTGTGCTTGACAGTCATGACAGTGCTTTACCATCTTCGCGCAATCCGTCTCCATGGTTGACCAGTAAAAACCTTGTCTCACTATCTTGCGGGACAGATTCAACCCATTCATGTGCGGACCACATACCCCGGCGGTATTTCTTCCATTACATGCTGAGCTTCTTTTCTTCCCACACCTTCAACTGAATACCGTTTGCCTGCCTCTTGTACAGTTTCCCCTTTCAAAGTCACATACTGGGAAGCTAACTTCTGAATGGCTATCTGTCTTTTCTGCCCGCTGACGGCGTAAACACACACGTATAACGCAAGCGCACGTATCGTTCAAGTAGTATAAAAAATATCGATCCCACGAGGACTTAATTCCTACTGTTGTTATTAATTATTGAATCTATTTAATTACAAATATCTAATTAAAAGGGAGAATGGAATTGATTGCTTGATTGATTTGGTTGATTGAAGATTTGCTAAATAAATAAATAAAAAGATAAAAGAAAATACTAAGGAAAATACAGATTAAAAGATATAAGGTTGTGAATTCTTTTAATATCATTTAAAAGATGAAGTGATTTTTTATGTTTGTGTAATAAATCTGTTTACTAACCTGGAACACTAAATTATGTAAAAGCCTCTTCCGATGGTCAACTACAAATACCCAGTATAACCCAATTGAACCATATTCCTATGTCAACCACATTACCTGGATTCATTAAGTCTAAGTTCCAATTATGGCTACCCCCGCCTGACAGGTATATTCCTATCCTGTAAGGAAATCTATTAAAGGGTTATCTATCCTCAAGGAAGATCGTGGGCTATTAAGTCTAAGGCTGAAACCTAAAATCCCTATGTCTAGTTCATTTTAGATTTACCATATCAATCTTATTGGTGATCAGACAATAAGAAGCATTAAGCTTAAGACTTAATAAGTAAACTTATTAAATTACACAAACTATAAAATAATCCCTTATAAACTAGTGATATTAAAATTCATCACAACCCCTAGATAACTAACACATAACTAGGACTAATAAAAACATAAAAATAAAAGACATAAAATAAAAATACTGAAAAGTAAAATAAAATAAAATGTTAAGGTAAAAGGAATTATTTCTACTACTACTTATTTAGATATCTCCCATTAAAATAATATATAAACTTGTGATTATTACCAGCCATAAGGCGGAACCAAAATAACCAGCCATAAAGGCGGAACCAAAATAACCAGCCATAAAGGCGGAATATATGTTTATTACCCACCGACCAATCTGGTGGTATCCTGATTAAGTCCAATTTAAATAGTAAATATATTATTTTTAAGGGAGATTAATCTAAATAGTAATAGTAAAAGAAATTACCTTTCACCCGAACATAAGGAAATTACCTCATCACGGTAAATAGTAAAAACTGTAAAAAAAGTAAATAGTAAATAGTAAAAAATGTAAAAAAGTAAAGAAAGTAAAAAGTAAAAATTAAATTACTATTATTACAAAAAGTAATTAAAATTATTTACAAAAGTAAAAAAAAGTAAAAACTAAAGAGTTCTAGAGAGAGAAACTCTATCTTTAGAAGGATTTGAAGAGAGAGGATGGGATACAAATTTCTGAAATCTGGTTCTGAATTTATAGGCGCGGATAGCGTGCGCGCGTCGCGACGCTCGCTTCGCGTCGCGCCGCGCGCTACAGTAACACGTTCACAATCCTGGCTTGACACGTGGCGAGGCGGCAAAGAGATCCGATGACGTGGCACTGTTCATGACGTCATCGCTTACGTCATCATGATGTGAGATTGTCGGCAGCGCCGATCTTGACACGTGTTCTGGGCGCATTTTAGCACGGCCGTTGAGATGTTGATGACACGTGTCCTGGCGCACGTTAGCATAGATGATGATTGTCGGCACCGTAGGATGATACACGTGGCAGCGCACGTTAGCAAGTCTTCTGTGATGGTGACACGTGTCACGGCGCACGTTAGCAAAGTCAACTTTTCAGATTCTGACCCGTTGACGACCCGGCGCATTTTAGCAGAACCGGCGCACGCTGGGCGTCGCGACGCCAAGGCTATGCGCGGCGCGACGCGCAGAAGACATAAATTCCCAGTTGGTGCATTTTTGTCCGGTTTTGTCCCAAATTGCCTCCAGTGCTGTCCAAACTTTATTTATCTGCAAAATAACAACAAAACACATCAAAACGTTCATAAATCTCGAGAAACAATACAAAACATTAGGTCAAATGAGTGGGAAATAGTGATATAAATACCACTCATCACACCCCAAACCTAACATTTTGCTAGTCCTCGAGCAAAACAGAAAATAAAATTTAACTAAGCCACTTTCGTAGGGATCACGGTTGCATTTAGCGTATGCAACAAGCCTTTAAACCCCTAGGTGTCCCTAGTGGACGAGTGTAGTCTCGTGAGGGTTTACAGCAATGATACCCACAAACATTTTACAAAAGTAAAAAGGTAATAAAACTAATGCACACAAAAGCAAAAAGACAAGCGAAAAGAGAATAAAGAAGTTAGTGACTAATCAGGTGAAAATTCTACTCCAAGTTACTAGTTGTTTTGTTTCTTTCTAAATTACCGAATAAGTAAATTCTCCGATTATTTTACCATTCTCCATATACACAGCTAACAAAATATTAATCAACTCATTTTTGCCCACAACAGTCATAAGTGCAGTTGATAAGAGAGTAATATTTTTGTCCTAAAGTTCTTCAGATTTCACACCTTTTTTGTAGCAATGGAATAATTTTCTGATTTTTCTGATTTTTTCTTTGATTTTTTTCTCTATTTTTTATTTTTATACAATACCTTCCGTCTATGTAGCGAGCTTTGGGTCGGTGGCTCCCAAACCAGTGGCTTTAGGGCACCAGGTGTTAAGACACCCCTACGAACTTAATTACTCAGACTTCAGATATAAATATTTTTTGCAGCATCTTCGATCCATGTAACGAGCTTTGGGCCAGTGACTCCCAAACCAGTTGGTTTTAGGGCACTAGGTGTTAAAAACACCTTACAGACTTAATAACCCGGATCTTAGATACTTTATTTTTGTAAATCAGATTTTTTTTTTTTTTTTTTTACTCCATCACTATTTAGAGATGCTTCCTCCAATTAAACTATAGCACGGAATATTACAAACTTTTCAATTTTAGCTCATGACTGTATGTTCCATGTAAGTTCATAATACCTGTCAACTGAACATATGAAGATTCATTTTAGTCAGATTTATGGAGAATTCACAAATTAAATAATTTAAAAGGAAATAAACAAAAATTAACTTGTTTTGAAATAAATATTTGAGATACGTATCAGGAGTGAGAACTCCTTACTCAGCTACCTCTTACCAATTTCACCTTTTTAGTCAAAATAAAAACACAAAAAAATGCAAAATATTTTTGTAATTTTTGAAAATTTTTCAATTTTTTTTGTATTTTTCGAAAAATTTTGGACTAAAAATAAAAACAACATACAAACTAAAAACAAGGTACTAATCAACTAAATCCCTCCCCCAAACCTAAATGAGACATTGTCCCCAATGTCTTAAACAGTAAAAGGAGAGTTAGAAGGTTGTACCTGGTTAGCTGAAATCTACAGGAAAATTAAAGGTTAAGATCCAGATTAATTCGACGCCTCTTACCACGATCGTCCTCAGACCAATTTATCTTTGATAGGATAGGGTCAACTTGTGGTTCATAGGCTATGAGTTGGTCTATCAGATCCGGAGCAAGTCTGGCAGTGAAGAGGAGTTCTTTCATAGGTTTTGATACGAACCCATTTCTCCGAGCATCATCAAGAAACACACAAAGAAAATCATAAAATCCATCAACGTTGAGTAGTCCAAGCGGTTTCTGGTGTATGTTCAGGTTCGCCCAAGATAGAACTATAAAAATTTCCTCCAATGTACCCAATCCACCTGGCAAAGCAATAAAAGCATCAGCACGGTTAATCATTTCTACCAAACGTTCAGACATACCTGATACGATCAGTTCCTCTCCGTTTGATGATCCAATAAGATTTGCCTCTGCCAAGGGTTTGGGACGATTCCCAAAACGTGACTGCCCCCTCCTGTACGGCTTTGAAACGATCCCCATAAGTCCGAGATTTCCTCCGCCATATATTAAGTGCATATTCCTTGCAGCTAATACTCGACCCAATTCCCGTGCTGCTTCTATGTATTGTGGTTTAGTACCCACAGTACTCCACAAAACACACAAATGTTTTCAACTCGTCTTCTTGAAGTGGCTTCCATTTTTTATGTATTTCTTTTTCAAATCAGGATGCCTTCAAAAGTGCAATGACGAGCTGAATTTATAGTACCTGAAAAAGGGTGAGTAATAATAGCACAAGTATCTTCCAGAGGACGTTTGTTTGCTAAACAACAAAAGAAATCGTGAAAGGTCAAAAAGTCTGGATCCTGTCTACGAAAATAAAGATAATTACAACAGAAAAGCGAATCAAAGCAATAATTAAGGCAACGGAATTGTGTACCAATACGCCACTTGCTTAGTATAAATTCATTAGAATGAGTCTCAAGATTTCATTCCTTATTCAGCCATCGCTAATGAATTGTTTCTCATCTTTGATTGCCAAACACAATTCCTTCTGTCTTAAAATGCTTCGTTTATGCCTTCCCTACAAAAATAACACACAAAATTAAAAAAAGTTCACAAAATATGAAAAATAAATCACAACAAATTGCATGGGTTGCCTCCCTGCTAGCGCTGAATTTTTCGTCTTCAGCCAGACGTGAATGAAATTCATCTGTTAAGGAGGTTTCAATGTCGTTTTGGATGTCCGATTAAAGACAATCCCGTGAGCGTTGCTTTTGAAGGGTCTCTTCCAACGGTAAAGTGGCAAAAAGAATTTTGTCTCATTCAGTGCTCGTGCCACCTTTTTACTCTTTGTTGTTCCAGTGGTTCCTGAAAAGAAAGAAAGAAAATCAGGAGGTCTCGTATGATGCTTGACTTGGAATGGAAGTTCCATTCTGTCAAGCTTCTGGGTGATATCTTTGATTTGTACTCCCCAACACAGCGATGTTTTTCCTGAATGCTCTGGATCTTTATTTTGGTCTGACTGTTGCTCCTCCATTTGCTCTTCTTTTTGCTCCACCTTTTCTTCGCAGATGTATTTGAAAATTTCCATATTTAGCTCTTCATCTGTCATCTGTGAAATACATGCATCAAAATTGTTAACCTGAGGATGAAAAGAAATGTCAGATTTTAGGTCTTCATCCTCTGGTCTGGGTGAAATGATTGGCTCAGGTAGATCTTCATCAAACATTTGTGCAATGGAATCTCCAAGATCTTCATTTTGAGGCTTGAAAGTTTGATCCTCCGTTGTTGGTGCAGTTGGTATAAATGGATCAGCTTCCTCCTCGTCAGAGTCAGAATAATAAAAATCAAATCGAGACTTTGCCGGTTCGGGTTCCTGAACGGATACCTCTGGTTGTTGATACTGTTCAGCCTCCTCCTCTGTTGAAATGTCATTGTGAAATGATTGGTATTTGAAGGCTTCATCAGTGTCATCTGGAACTGGTTCTTGAGGTATATAGTTCTGGTTTTCTGTTAATTGTCTGATCTGATCTGTCATTCTCTGTATGGATTCTGTGTTGACTCTGAATTGTGCATCAAATTGAGCTGCTTGTTCCTTGAACATGTGAATCAACTGATTTTCCTCGGATGGTTCTGGTTGTTGATGAAGATCGCAATGATGGTGGATAAGATGGAAAATGTGGCTCTGTGAAATGTGATGGCTCTTCATAGCATGATTGTCTCCAGAAATTCTCCACTCTGATCGATATATACATTGATCGCTCGGGTGGTTACTATCACAATCACACATCTCCCCATTTCGTTCTGATGAACAAATGTAGCATTGCTTGGTTCTGGCATCCAGTGATAATCATTGGGCTCGACAACAGGCCACAGAAAACCGGACTGTTGCTCCCAGATTTGGGGTGTATCTTCTTGTAAAGCACGTAGTCTCTCAATCTCCCAGTAGTGTTCCATTTTTAAGTCACCTGAAATCAAAAGAAAGAAATAAAAATTACAGATAAAAAAATAGAAAAGTAAATTAGATATAAGTAAATTAGATAGCTTCAAAATTAACAACTCAAGAAATATAAGTCCCCGGCAACGGCGCCAAAAACTTGACCGGCGTAAACACACACGTATAACGCAAGCGCACGTATCGTTCAAGTAGTATAAAAATATCGATCCCACGAGGACTTAATTCCTACTGTTGTTATTAATTATTGAATCTATTTAATTACAAATATCTAATTAAAAGGGAGAATGGAATTGATTGCTTGATTGATTTGGTTGATTGAAGATTTGCTAAATAAATAAATAAAAAGATAAAAGAAAATACTAAGGAAAATACAGATAAAAAGATATAAGGTTGTGATTCTTTTAATATCATTTAAAAGATGAAGTGATTATTTTATGTTTGTGTAATAAATCTGTTTACTAACCTGGAACACTAAATTATGTAAAAGCCTCTAAAGCCTCTTCCGATGGTCAACTACAAATACCCAGTATAACCCAATTGAACCATATTCCTATGTCAACCACATTACCTGGATTCATTAAGTCTAAGTTCCAATTATGGCTACCCCCGCCTGACAGGTATATTCCTATCCTGTAAGGAAATCTATTAAAGGGTTATCTATCCTCAAGGAAGATCGTGGGCTATTAAGTCTAAGGCTGAAACCTAAAATCCCTATGTCTAGTTCATTTTAGATTTACCATATCAATCTTATTGGTGATCAGACAATAAGAAGCATTAACTTAAGACTTAATAAGTAAACTTATAAATTACCCAAACTATAAAATAATCCCTTATAAACTAGTGATATTAAAATTCATCACAACCCCTAGATAACTAACACATAACTAGGACTAATAAAAACATAAAAATAAAAGACATAAAATAAAAATACTGAAAAGTAAAATAAAATAAAATGTTAAGGTAAAAGGAATTATTTCTACTACTACTTATTTAGATATCTCCCATTAAAATAATATATAAACTTGTGATTATTACCAGCCATATAGGCGGAACCAAAATAACCAGCCATAAAGGCGGAATATATGTTTTATTACCCACCGACCAATCTGGCGGTATCCTGATTAAGTCCAATTTAAATAGTAAATATATTATTTTTAAGGGAGATTAATCTAAATAGTAATAGTAAAAGAAATTACCTTTCACCCGAACATAAGGAAATTACCTCATCACGGTAAATAGTAAAAACTGTAAAAAAGTAAATAGTAAATAGTAAAAAATGTAAAAGAAAGTAAAAAGTAAAAATTAAATTACTATTATTACAAAAAGTAATTAAAATTATTTACAAAAGTAAAAAAAAGTAAAAACTAAAGAGTTTTAGAGAGAGAAACTCTCTCTTTAGAAGGATTTGAAGAGAGAGGATGGGATACAATTTCTGAAATCTGGTTCTGAATTTATAGGCGCGGATAGCGTGCGCGCGTCGCGACGCTCGCTTCGCGTCGCGCGCGCGCTACAGTAAAACGTGGCACAATCCTGGCTTGACACGTGGCGAGGCGGCAAAGAGATCCGATGACGTGGCACTGTTCATGACGTCATCGCTTACGTCATCATGAGTGAGATTGTCGGCAGCGCCTGATCTTGACACGTGTTCTGGGCGCATTTTAGCACGGCCGTTGAGATGTTGACACGTGTCCTGGCGCACGTTAGCATAGATGATGATTGTCGGCACCGTAGGATGATGACACGTGGCAGCGCACGTTAGCAAGTCTTCTGTGATGGTGACACGTGTCACGGCGCACGTTAGCAAAGTCAACTTTTCAGATTCTGACCCGTTGACCCCGGCGCATTTTAGCAGAACCGGCGCACGCTGGGAGTCGCGACGCCAAGGCTATGCGCGGCGCGACGCGCAGAAGACATAAATATCCCAGTTGGTGCATTTTTGTCCGGTTTTGTCCCAAATTGCCTCCAGTGCTGTCCAAACTTTATTTATCTGCAAAATAACAACAAAACACATCAAAACGTTCATAAATCTCGAGAAACAATACAAAACATTAGGTCAAATGAGTGGGAAATAGTGGTATAAATACCACTCATCACCCGCCCCTTCTGGGAGTTCACCACGTTCCAGATACGTCTGAATGTCAAAATACCAAGGTTTGCAGTCGTCGATCTCAACCTCCAGAACTCTCTCAATTTCATAAACAGGTTTATTTGCCGTTACCAGTATCAATGGTCTCATCACCAATTTTTCTGGATTCTCCCATGTCGCTGCAAGTGTAGCCAATGCATCTGCCATCTGGTTCTCTTCTCTCGGTAAGTGTTGAAACTTACACTCGGGGATAACATGTGCCAACTTTCTGAGGTGAAAGAGGTAAGGCTTCAGCCGTTCTTCTTTCAATTCCCATTCTCCTCGTATCTGCTGGACCACCAACATAGAATCTCCGTAGACTTCCACACTTCGGGCCTTCAAGGCTATCAATGCCGTCAAACCAAAAGCACATGCTTCATACTCGGCCATGTTATTAGTCACTCTGAATGTCAACCTTTTGGCCAACGGTAAAGTCTCTCCCTCGGGGGTCACTATCACGATCCCAATTCCGGCACCTTTGTAATTCACCGCTCCGTCAAAATACATCTTCCATTTCTGGACTGTTATTGCTTGAATCTCTTCATCTGGAAATTCAAACTTATACTGATCCCCATCAACAGGTTGTAATGCCAGAAACTCTGCTACTGCTCGCCCTTTAATCACTTTGGAGGTGAGATACTCAATGTCAATTCTGTCAGCAATACCAACCATCTGCCCAATTTTCCCACTAGCGAAGGCACCGAATGGAGATATTTCAGAGTATTCTCCTTTGCCACTACCTGGATCTTGTATGACTGGAAATAATGCCATAGTTTTCTGGAAGCCCATACCACGGCGAGACAGATCTTCTCCACTTCTTGATACCGAGCCTCATACGGGAGCATATTCTTACTCAGATAGTAAACTGCATGCTCTACCCCTGTATCATCTTCCTGTACCATCATTGCCCCCAGTGCTTCTGATTCTATAGCCAAGTACAATATCAAAGGTCTGCCTGGTCTCGGAGGTTTCAATACAGGAGGCTTTACCAAGTACTCTCTGATCTTGTCGAAGGCGGTCTGGCACTGCTCGTTCCATCTCACTGGCTGATCTTTTCTCAACAGTTTGAAAACGGGCTCACATACTGATGTCAACTTGGCAATGAACCGACTGATGTACTGAATTTTTCCCAAGAACGCTCTGACGTCCTTTTCTGTCTTTGGTGCAGGCATCTCTGTGATTGCCTTGATCTTCTCAGAGTCTACCTCTATTCCGCCCATTCCTACTGTATGACCAAGCAATTTCCCTGATGTCACCCCAAACACACATTTCTTGGGATTAAGCCGTAGGTTGTATCTGTCAACTCTCTGAAGGAACCTTTCAAGTGCTTCAATGTGCCCATCTCTTGTCTCTGATTTCACCATCATGTCATCCACATACACTTCGATTTCTTTGTGCATCAAATCATGGAAAAGTGTAGTGGCCATCCCTGATAAGTAGCTCCCGCATTCTTGAGCCCAAACGGCATTACTTTGTAACAATAGGTACCCCACTCGGTAACAAATGCAGTCTTGTGTTTATCTTCCTCAGCCTTGAGAACCTGATTGTACCCTGAAAATCCATCTGCAAATGAATACATAGCAGACAAAGCCGCACTATCAACCAGAACATCTATATGCGGCAAAGGGAAATCATCTTTCGGACAAGCCCTGTTGAGATCTCTGTAGTCTACGCACATCCTGACCTTCCCGTCTTTCTTCGGTACTGGCACTATATTAGCCAACCACTCGGGATACTTCACTACTTCCAGGAACCCCACATCTATCTGTTTCTTAACTTCTTCTCTGACTTTCTCAGTCCATTCTGGTCTCATTCGTCGGAGTTTCTGCTTTACTGGCTTCATATTCGGATATGTCGGTATTGTGTGTTGGGCAATGTTTCTGTCTACCCCAGGCATGTCTTCATAGGACCAAGCAAACACTCTGGCATATCTGACCAACACTTCTTCTAACTTATCCATTTCTTCAGGGGTAACTTCACTTGCAATCAGAATTACTTTGGGGTTCTCCAGCGTACCCAGGTTAAATGCAGTAGTTCTGGCAGAACTGATATCAAATATGCTTGATTCATGCGGAGTAAATGGAAATGACTCAGGCAAGTAAGCAAAAGAAACGTCTTTATTGGATAATGCGGAAGTACATTCAAACAAATCAGGAAGGTAAATGTCTTCATCATCTACAGACACTTCTTCCTCTGCAATCAGGTCCTCCTTAGGCTTTTCTTCCTCTCTCAGAGTCATGCTCTCTAACTTCATCAATTCTTCTTCCCAAATCTCTGCTTCCACCGATTCTTCAGTCAGTGGCTTCTCACCCAACAAATCCTGGAAGATCTCAAACCCAGGTACCACGATCCCATTGACTTCCACAGGTTCAGGCTCTCCTTGATACCCTGAAGCTTTCACAAAGCACTCCATCAGTCTCAGGCCCTTCTTCTTGACCCTGGCTTTTCTTCGCAGATCTGTACCCCAAACCTTTCCGAGTAGTCTGTCCTCTGAAATCCGGCAATTTCGAACCTTTCCCGGCTCAAACTTCATCTTCTCCATAATCCTAGCCACCTAGGATCCACCCATTCCTCGAAAGTAGCTGACACCTGAAACCTCGTGAAAGGTTGTATCTCCAAGGCAGCCACGGCATTATCTAACTCAGCCCGGATGGTAACGACTTCTCCTTCATACGGGAATTTGATCATCTGATGCAAAGTGGAAGGCACGCCCCCAAGTTTGTGAAACCAAGGCCTTCCCAACAATAAGGCAAAAGTGGCTGGGATGTCCAGCACTGTGAACTCAACTCATCTTCAATTGGTCATACCTTGACCATAGCCACAAAGGTACCCTCAACTCCCCGCTTACTGTCATCATAAGCCTTAATAGTCATACTGGAGGGGTCCAAGTCTGTTGCTTTCATACCCAATCTTGCCAGAATTTTCAACGGGCACACATTGATGGACGAACCGTCATCCACCATCACACATGAAGTTTTCTTGCCTCTCACCTCGGCCCTGATAAATAAAGGCCTGTTATGATTTCTTCCCTCCACCGGGAGTTCATCCTCAGAAAAGGATATTTGCAAGCTTCTTCTTTCTGAACCGACCCAACACAACATTGCGGGGTTGGCATCCTCCGGTACCACGATCTTGCTCAAGGCCTCAACCATAGCCTGTCTATGCTCCGAGACGCACATAACAGTTCCCAGATACTCACTTGTGCTCTAGTCTTCCTCAATTGCCTCAGTACTATATCCCCTTCAGTATTTTCTGCAGTCTCAACCACTTCTCTGCCATCTGTCAAAGCTTCCTTACCCTTTTCCGTCATATCATTATAAAAACGACCGCTACGTGTCATTCCCCTTACTTCCTCCTCATCACTGCTAGAGAAATCAAGCCAAAAGTTTTTCTTCTGCTCAGTCTCATCTTCACTAGTACTATCCCAGATTCCCATGCAAAAGGCTTGAGGGTGAAAGGATTTCAGGACAAGGTCTTCCGGGAGGCCAGAATTGATCATATAGGCTGGTGGTGGTACGGCACGGTAATTGGGTAAGGGGTTTCTGTGTGTGTCAGGCTGTTCTGTTTCTGGGTCAGGTATTTTCTTGGAGTCTATTAGGTCTTGGATTTCATGGCGGAGTCGGGCGCAATTGTCAGTGTCATGGCCCTTCTGTTGGTGAAAGTGACAGTAAAGGCTTAGGTTATAATGTGGTGGTAGGGGAGTGGGTAATGGTTTGGTTTCTAAGGATTTCAAGAGCCCTTGCCTCTTTAGTTTCTCTAGCACTTTTGACAGAGGTCTTCCCAAGTTGGAAAATCTTCGGTCCCGGATAGCGGCAATCTCCGCAGGAATGGCTTCGTTCCCGATGTTCCCCCAATGGGCCTCCTGTTCAAACCATAGAATTTTCTATTCTCGGCCTCTTCTTCCTCAATATCCATGACAGTTTCCCTCAACTGTCGAAAGTCCGTAATCATGGAGGTCATCCTCCTCAACTTGCTGTAAATGGAGGGCTTGGTGCCTTGATGATCATCTTAATCTGGTCCTTCTCCGAGGGCCTAGTTTGCATTTTCAACAGCTGACTTCTCCACCGGTCCACATACTCCTTGAAACTCTCCTCTGATTTCTGCTTAACATTCTCTAGATCACGGAGTGACAGATCGATCTCTAGGTCAGTGACATACTGCTTCAGGAAAGCATCAGCCAACTCCCTCCAATCTTCCTTACTTTCTTCTCCAAACTGTGGTACCACACCACAGGAGCTCCCTCGAGCGACATTCCAAACATTTTCTGCACTTGGCGGCGGATAAGCCAACGGAACTCATAACTGATACAAATGCCGGAGATGCACCCTTGGATCCCCATTCCCGTTAAACTTAGTCATATCAGGCATCTTGAACTGTGCCGGCAACTGTCCTCGAAAGTCAGCGTGTCATAATCCAGCAAATCTTCATTATTACCCCTCATCTTGCGGGTAACTGACTCAACCTGATCCCGAAGTTTCTGTAACTCTGCCTGTGACCCAGATATTCTGCCTGTTGCGTACTCTGCCATATCATCATCAAAAGTAGGGGTATCATCCCCCATCCCATTCGGAGGCTCCTCATGCCTCACATTCTCAGAATTTCCCCCAGCACGGGGCACAGTCATACTAGCCATAGCAGTAGTCAAGGCTTGCAACTGTTCAGCAATCTTGGCGAGATTGTTCTCTAACTGATCCATTCGGGATACCTCGTTGCCAGATTCACTCATGGTTATTACTGTCTTCTTGGTGAGTCTTTTCCCTTCCCTAACCCAACAGGTATCTATGATGGCTTTTTAAAACATAAGGGTTAGCATGATGCATGTATGCGTGAGGTGTATGGGGTACATATAACATACTAAGTAAATTAAAACTCTCAAATAAATCGGCTCGTTATTATTTTAGAATCTTTCGGGCTAATTACCATAGGAGTGAACCCATCCCAGTTTAAATGGCCCAATGAGTTCACATCTCATGGCAAAGAGCCCGACTAAATCCAAATAGCAATGTTCCGAACACAATCACAAAGCGGCTCATTAATCGTTTAGAAACCTTTGGCCCAATAGTCATGAAATACGTTCTTGTCCCAGTTTAAATGGCTCGACAAGCCCATATCCCATGACAAGTGGTCCAAATAGATCCAAATGACAATGTTCCCAAACATAAGCGTAGAAGAAAGATGATGCAAACACGACATGATAATTTCTACACAATGGCCCATCGACATTTTAGAAGCTTTGGGCCTAATAGTCATACAATACGAACTTGCCCCAGTTTAAATGGCCCAGCAAGCCCGCATTTCTGACCATAGTCCAACTGCATCCAAATGAGGATGGTCCATAAGCACATCTCAAGGAAATAATTGTTACTTAACCATAAAACCGGTCTATGGGTGGATTTGCAAGAGTATGGACAAGGCTCCCACCGGCGAAGGATAGCCCACAACTAGGTCTCCCCACTCAAGGGTTCAAGCGACCAAGTGAGCGTATCCCTTTTTATACACTAAGGTATGTGCCAATGAGCTATGGTGTGGGACGGACTGTCAAATGGATTTCCCGTTGTAGATTCCCCAGAGGGAAGGTGGAGCGAGGCTCACTTAAATACCCAAGCCTCTTAGGCTCTTATCGCTTGGTGTCAGGAATAAACAACGAGTCCTCCAAATTAGTCCATCACAAAGGCTACGAGTAGATGGCCATATAGGTGTCTTCACAGCTTTTCCTTCTAGAAAGGTAGTGAGTGAAGGAGACACCAAACCATTACCTAGCCTTAAGTGCCCTTGATTAAACCCTCACTTATCCACTATAGACATGGCCAATTAAAACATAATTCAATCATTACAAGACAATATTTCGGGGCCAATTCTCTATCCCCAGTGGAGTCGCCAGACTGTAGACAATAGAAACTGGACGACGCATGCTGTTCTAGGCTCGCGGCACTAGTTGGGAGTACGGAGTAGTCACGTGGACTAAACCGGAGAATGATGGAGTCGCCACCCGTGTGTGAACCGGGAAAATAAGATTTAAGGCCGCACTCACCCCTCGCAAGGGAAGACCTCAAACCGTTGGGTTCGGAATGGTCCCTTACTTATGTCACTTGTAATGAAAGGATTTATGTAATAATTTAATCATGCTTGAGTAACACTCATTTCCAAGGGTATCATGCTTCTAGATTCACATGCATAGTGATAAAACTTACACTTAAATTTCCATATACAAATCCCATGTATTTAGCACATTTTCATGTTTGCATGCATCCTATTCATATATAATCTATGTCCAAATTCAAGCATGAAGACAAATCAACATTTCAAAGGCATACACCTTCACAAAGGCACAAACAAGGAACATTCTTACAAACATGCATACTAAGAAAAGGTATTCAAGTGCAAAACAGAAATAATAACTAAAGAAGTAATACAAATGCATAAAGTTCAAAGATATAACTATATGTTAAGATAGACATGTCATAGTGTGATGCAGGAGGACCGTAACCGTTCGCGTTGCGTTCGTAAATGCGTTCGAACGGTGAAGACAGAAGGTTCTCGTTCGTGTTGCGTTCGTAACGCGTTCGAACGGTGAAGACAGTAGGTCTCGTTCGTAGTGCGTCCGAAAACGCGTTCGAACGGTGAAGACAGTAGGTTCTCGTTCGTAGTGCGTCCGAAAACGCGTTCGAACAGAATGAGACCTGATGCTACAGATGTGTGTGCGTTCGAGTAGCGTTCGATAACGCGTTCGAACGGTGAAGACAGTAGGTTCTCGTTCGTGATGCGTTCGTAAACGCGTTCGAACGGGAACTGGCAGATTACATATATTCATACAGTTCTGGATGCGTTATTCAAACAAGATCACCACAACGACATATCTAATCACATGGATCCTTAAATCATGCATAAAGATTAACATACTAAACAATTAAACCATGCTCAATTACAACAAACTAGTCATGCTCAAAACTATAACATGTTAAACATCTTAATCATGCATAAGAAAACAAATCACACACTAGTCTAAATCATGCTCAAACATAACTTTGGATGAAACGGAATACGTGTGTCTTTCAAGTGGTACGTGGCATTGTATCCCGAGTACAAACCGCACTACCGTCCATTCGGATTCGGCTACGGAATTTACGTCCGAGTTTCCATCCGATATACCACAAGAAATAACACATATTCCGTCCATCCGGAATCACATCACACAATTAATCATGCTTTCTAAATCATGCATACTCAAATATCATAATTAACATGCTTTCTAAATTATCAAATCATGCGAAGAAGATAAGTATCATATGCCCTCAGGTCTAACCTTTTTCCGTCGTCTTTTGGAAGCGCGTTTCACGGCCGCCGGAAGGGTTGATGCTCCGCAACTCTTCTGGTTCGCTGGTTCCCCTTTTCATTGGTTATCCCGCTGATTTGCTCGCTGTTTTCCCTTCGCTTTGCTGCTGTCCTTCCGGCTTGAGAAGAGAGGACTTTGTGTGCTTTCAAGTGCTAAGTGTTGCTGCTGCCTACTGCTCCCTATCTCTTAGGTATATCCTCCTATCTGCTAGCCCATTTTGGTTGGTTTTAGGCTTCTTTTATAGGCAAGGGTGGAGGGTCTTTGGTGGCTCACCACATGCTTGAATTATGGAGATTCTTCCTAGTGGAGAGGTTGGTGGAGGGTTATTTAATAGGAAGTGGAAGGTTGGCTTGTGTATTTGAGAGGTTTTGTGCGTAAATGTGTGTATGCAAAGGGTAATGGGTGCTAGTTAGTGGGTTAGGTGGATTTGATTGAAGGTGGAAGTGAGGTGGCTTGCATTATGTGAGTGGAAGTGAGGTGTGCATGTTTTAGGGAATGTTGGTGGCTAGTGATTGTGGTTGGTGGCAAGTGTTTGTGTGAGTGGGATTTGTGATTAATTATGTGTATTTGTGCTCTTGGGTGGCCTTGGGCGTGAGGTGTGTATTAGGGGATGGATTTGGTTCTTTTTGGTGGGCTTGGGTATTTGGGCTTGGCTTATGGTCTTGGGCCGAGCATAAGCAGAGATCCAACGAGCAAATCGAAGCTAGATAACCAAGTTAAATCCGACAATAATTCTGATTTCCGACTTTACCCTTCCGACGTCCGTTTCCTGCAACTTTCATGACATGAAAAGGTAGTGCCTCCTTACGAGGCTCATCATTGGGCATGATATGCAAAAATGCAGTGTCTACAATCATCTTTCTATAATAAAACACTTAGTGTTCTAGAATATAAAGGTTCATCCGCAACGGATTAAACACTGATATAGAGATAATGTCTCTAGTCAAACTAGTTACATTATAACAGTTCCTAATTTAAGTACATACCCTAAGGGTAGTTCCTAAACTTAGGTATCTACGGTCGAAACAGCGACTTTCGTCCCGTTTCCGATTCGCAGAGAAATCTCGGCTTGAAGTCAGTATCCAGCTCACAGCGGATTCTGAACATCAATACATATATTTTATGTACCACACTAAGTATTTAAAATCCAATTTCAATACTAGTAGTGAACATAACTTTGACAAATATTTTTAAAGTTAGAGCCTCGCCCTTTCTTTAATTCCTTCGTGTCTTCCATATCCAAATGGTAGTCACTTTGGGATATGTCAATTATCTTTTCAATATTTCACAAACCTTTGGCCAAGCTTTGGGTTTCGGAATATCGAAACGATGTGCACCTTGTGCAACTCGCCCAATTGCAAACTTTGACTTTTCTCCACTAGAATAGTCAAATCAATTCTCTAAGAATTATTAATTGCAATTTAATACTTTTAAATCTAAAGATAGATTTATGATAAGTATATTAATTAAGCACTAAAGTCATCATCACATAAATCTTCCAAAGATTTTATGCTCTACTATTTGCTTAATTATGGGCTTAGTCATAATAAGTTATTTTATCAAATAATTAACCTATTATTTATTCCCAATATGAAAATTAAATCATTTAAAACATTTAATCCAAGGATTATATTTTTAGATATTCAACTTTTCAATTCTTTCTTGATTTCAATAGTCCAACTATTTAATCAATTTTAATAAGGTACTATTTATTATAATGATTACAATATCCAATTATTTAATCAACTATAATTTTAATATTGATTACTATAATCCAATTATAAAATCAACTATCATTTAATTCAATTATATTGATTACTATAATCCAATTATAAAATCAACTATATATTGAATGAGTTTGTATATAGTCCAACTATATATATTTTTAAAACAACATAAATATTAGTCCAACTAATACTTTTGATTAATATGACGAGTAAAATATAAATGAGCGCGTTTAGCGAGTATTCGAACGAATGTTGCAAATTCAATACTTGCCTCCCACTATTTTTCGTCGAGCCTCTAACCCTCTGTCCAGCACTCGGGAAACCGTGTTTCCTAGTGGGCTAGGATCCCGTTAAATATCACACAATCTTGACTTTGGCCAACAAATTGTATGATAATTAACTAGGTAGATCTCGAAGATCAATTGGATCTCATCCAACTCCTAGATCCAGTAGGTGGACATCCAAGTCCCAAACATATATCTTATATATGCCTATACATCGAATGCATACCCTAACCTTTTTCCTCTGAATCAACTAGGCCTTGGCTTTGGCACAACAAACCTAGTGATCCCAATCAAGCGCGGACCCATTGCCATGGAAGCTTCGTAATCAATGTCCATGGACAAGAAGTGGTCTTGACTTTGGCCAACAAACCACAACTTGGACACGACACCGATATGGAACAAAGCCTCGTGATTAAAACACATCTTCGACGGACAAGGGCTTGACTTTGGCCAACAACCCCTGCCAATCTCGGATCTTGAGCAAGAATCACTCAATGGAAGGAAAATAAACGCTTGATATTTAACGGGGTTTTTCGCGTGCAAATTGGCTACCAATTTAATTATCTTTGTTAAGGTCTCATCATCATACACCCTTAAACATGCATTCTAAATACATAATAAAGCGAGTATGAAAATAAATAATAATGATATGCGGATGGATACTTTACACATTGATCCTAGATCAAATCTCTCTCTTTCTCACTCAAGCTAGCACTTGTATTACTTCTACCCGTTACACTACACTTCTAAAGAAACCTCATTTACATGGAGGGGAATATGTGAGAAGAGAATACAAAGAGAATAGAGGTGATAAGGCTGGACACGCAGGTCCAATTTAATAAATCGAATTTATTACAACAATTTCTAAAATTACCCACCCATCTAATATCCATCCGATATACATTATTCATTCAACACAACCACGTATTCACACACATAAGCATGCTATCAATCAATCTAATCAAATTAATTAATCTGATAATTAAGTGATCATCCAATGTTCAAACAACGATTTGATTTTGTTCGAGTCAAACTCGTTTTTGCGAATAAGTACTCAAAGTACGAATTCATGAATTAAATTAAACTACATCATTAAATCTAATTTAACATGTATTTAATACTAATTCACTATTCAATTCCAAATTAAATATTACACTTTTATTAATAAACCTTTTACGATTTAAATTCCAAATTTAATCGTAACGCGTCTCAAAGACCGATTAACGTCCAACGTCAATTCAATTAAAGTCCAATGGGCTTTTAATTGATTTCTTAAGGCGTGGACTTTTAGTCAACTCGGGTCAAACCGATAACCAAAGTCCAATCCGGGATTTACCCCATAAGCCCATAAATCAATCTTGGCCCATTAGGCCCAATTGAACTTTAAAGGTTCATTAGTCGCATTTGGGCTTTATGGTTAAGGTTTTGGGCCCAATTGGATCCAATCCATTTGGCCTAAACCCAACTTGATAAAATCAAGCCCAATAGGCCCAATTACAACATTAGAAGACCAAATCCAATTTAAGCCTAAATAATTAAATTACATAAATCCAATTTAGTAATTTAATTACCTAAAGTGTATAATATGATTAATCACCTAAATCAACATTTCCAAAACATCAAATTAGTCCAATTAATCATACTCAATTCATTATCATATGTCCAACACACAAATTGAAAAATCAAACCCATTTACATGCTTCAAAGCTCTCGGCCAAGGAGGGATTTTGTGTCCGATTTGGTTTCAATCCAATCGAACCCACAATCGACATCAAATCACCATACAATTTGATTTCATACACATCCAATGTCACAAAATCAAAATTACCAAGACATTAGGGCAATCATTCCAATTCGGCCAAGGTGAAAATTTTGGGGATTTATGTTCAATTTAAAATCCAATCCAATTCGTCTTAAATCAACATCATCCTACATGATTCTAACTTCATCCAATGAATCAAAATCAAAAAATTCCAAATTTCCAAAATGATCATCCACATTCGGCCAAGAGGAAATATTTTGGGAAAATAATATCAAATCATTTTTCAACAAATTGGTCCAACCAAAATGAAATTAAACATGTTATGAGCATACTTAAACAATCAATTTATTCAAATCATGCTCAACAAACATTTACCCAAATTTTAAGCCCTACATTTTTCATGCTTGAACCTAAGGCTCTGGATGGCATTGTTGGTATTAATCTAGGTCCCAAGATCAAACAAGCAATGAAAATAATGTGTGAATACAACAACGGAGGTAGCGGAATACTCACATCGATCGGTTGAGTCGATTTGGAGACGAATCAAGCCCAAAAACTCACTGCCAAAGACGCCCAAGCTGTGCAGTCCACTGCCTCCAAAACAGAAAATTTTGAGATGCAAAATGGAGCTCCAAGCCTCGTCCGAAGGATCCCGGCTCATGGGCGAACCTCCCTACCACCTTCGCAAGACTCGTAAGTGTGCTAGCACTTGATTTCTCACCATGAAAAACCACTCCTGCTTCCCTTTTATTCACGCCTATTTTGGTTCAAAACCAGTGAGCATTTTCATGCTTTGGGCGTGAGCTATTTGAGAGAAATGAGAGAGAAGAAGAATGTTGACATGTTACGAAAAGTGTAAAGCCTTTTTGATTATATATTTCCCAAAATAATAATCAATTTCCATTTAATTTTATCTAATAAATTAAATGAATTTTGGAGCCAAAAACCAAAAGTTTTCCCTCCAAAATGCTTTACACTTTATGTCAAGTCCATCACTATTCACATCAAGTCACTTTAATAAGTGACATGTTGTCAAGTCACATCACTCAAAGTGACAAGTGATTTGACGCTTGATGCGACTAATGATTTGACGCTTGATGCGACTTGCGATGCCGCACTCGAATTCGAAATACGAATGCGCTCGCAATCACACTCGGGCTCGGGCTCGTTCGTTAATTCCAAATTAACGATTTTTCCGTTTTTTCCGTCGCGTCGTAATTAAATGATTACGCCTAGCGAATTCACTATTCATGTCGCTAACGAATTAATTCTAAATTAATTCGTTCGCCCGAATTAAAATCTAATTTTAATTCCGCGTCGAAATCTAATTTCGTTTATATATATCGAATATATTAATTTATCGATTAATTCCAAATTAATCGTTATCTCTCTCTAGACGATATTTTATCCTAGATAAAATATCTCCGTAATTAATCCTATATTAATTTTCTCTCTCTTCTATATAATCCTAGATTATTTAAGAGTGCGAGTTTGTGGTCATCGGTGGATTATCGGGAGCGACCCATGAGATCCCCGGATAAGTTGGCAGTAAATACGGTCGTCGAAGTATCCGAATCACGTACGTACCAAGTACTACGTTTTACCGATTTACGAGACAAGGTCGACTCCTAGCAAAGCACCAAGTCTTCCTAATTCTCCGGACATATCCATTTAAGAATATTAAGATCTGTATCAAGCGTATATACCATTGTATTGTGCGTATCGGCCCAGTATCGGATAGTCACGTGCTAGGCCTGGGGCTGGATAAGTGTCTGCCCCGTACGAAGCACATGTCGGATGTCTGGTAACTAGTCTCTATAATCGGATATACATGACCTTGTCATAATATCCCGATGGCCGCGCAGCACTTAAGAGCACTAATACCGTATCCTGCGTGACATCATCTCCAATATGACTGGAGTGATACTTCTGTCTTGACATCACATCCAATACACTACGACTCTCTGATAAACCCAGAAGTGGTGTACGCAGAACCGGTTAAAGCATGTACCACCAAGACCAAAGTCTATCGATTATCGTAAGTATTAGCGATGTAAGTCTTAGGTTAAGACTATACACACCTACCTTGATTTCGGCCTCCCATAGACACATAGTCATAATACCAATGGGATTCCGAAGGGTCTATCCAGAGCAAAGCTGTTTCCCGTACCATCGGTGAAACACGACCTCCTATCGCACTTGCATAAGTCTCCAACACTTATATATATGAGAACTATGCCGTTGTGCCCTCACAACGCGCACAAGTGCAATACTAGCCTATTCTGCATTATCGATGTCCAGTCTCGATAATACTCCGGCTAGGGATATTTAATGATTAATCCTTCGGGGACTGATACTGTCTCATATCATTCTCAGTCCAGGAACTAATCATAGAGACCTCTCTTCATTTATATATCTATGGTGATCTAATCACAAATGATGAGAGTGCAATTTCCTTGTCACATAGTTAATTTGGTACAACAACACAATGATCTGTGCAATAGTGACGCTTGTTGGATAATATGACCCATAGCGTCACTATTTGTACAGATCACGGTGTTGCTGTACAAATTAACTATGTGACAAGGAAATTGCACTCTCATCATTTGTGATTAGATCACCATAGATGTATAAATGAAGAGAGGTCCATATGATTAGTTCCTGGATTGAGATGATATGAGACAATATCAATCCCCGAAGGATTAATCATTAAATATCCCTAGCCGAAGTATTATCGAGACTGGACATCGATAATGCGGAATAGGCTAGTATTGCACTTGTGCGCGTTGTGAGGGCCAAACGGCATAGTTCTCATATATATAAGTATTGGATACTTATGCAAGTGCGATAGGAGGTCGTGTTTCACCGATGGTACGGGAAACAGCTTCGCTCTGGATAGACCCCTCGGAATCCCATTGGTATTATGACTATGTGTCTATGGGAGGCCGAATCGAGGTAGGTGTGTATAGTCTTAACCTGAGACTTGCATCGCTAATACTTGCGATAATCGGTAAACTCTGGTCTTGGTGGTACAGGGCTTTAACCGGTTCTGGGTACACCGCTTCTGGGTTTATCAGGGAGTCGTAGTGTATTGGTGTGATGTCGAGACGGAAGTGTCACTTCAGTCATATTGAGTTGATGTCACGCAGGATACGGTACTAGTGCTCTTGAGTGTTGCGCAACCAATCGGGATATTGTGACCAGGTCATGTATATCCGATTATAGAGACTATGTTACCAAACATCCGACATGTGTTTCGGACGGGGCAGACACTTATCCAGCCCCAGCCCTAGCACGTGATTATCCGATACTGGGCCGATATACACAATACTACGGTATTCTACGCTTGATACAGATCTATATATTCCTGTAAGAATATTTCTGGAGAATGGTAGGCATGGCGCTTTGCTAGAAGCCAACCTTGTCTTGTAAATCGATATAAACGTAGTACGAGGTACTTACGTGTTCGGACAGTCCGACGATCGTATTTACTGCCAACATATCCGGAGATCTCATGGGTCGCTTCCTGAAGATTCACCGATGACGTATTACTCGCACTTTGATTAATCTGGGATTAATTAGAAGAGAGAGATAGAATTAATCTGGGATTAATTCGATGAGAGAGAAAATTAATCTGGGATTAATTGCGGAGATATTTTATCTGGGATAAAATATTAATTAAAGAGAGAGAACGATTAATTTGGAATTAATCGATAAAATTAATATATTCGATATATTAATCGAAATTGGATTTCGACGCGGAATTAAAATTAGATTTTAATTCGGGCGAACGAATTAATTTAGAATTAATTCGTTAGCGACGTGAATAGTGAATTCGCTAGGCGTAATCACTTAATTACGACGCGACGGAAAATTCGTTAATTTGGAATTAGCGAACCCGAGCCCGAGAGTGATTGCGAGCGCATTCGCATTTCGAATTCGAGCGCGGCACGCGAGTCACATCAAGCGTCAAATCACTAGTCGCGTCAATCGTCAAATCATTGTCACTTTGAGTGATGTGATATGACATGTCGTCACTTTATTAAAGTGACATGATGTGAATATAGAAAAGTGATTGTTTGATTGAAGTTGATAGGACTTTTGTATATATTTTTTATTTATTTACTTGGTAAATGGATAAGATATATGTATATAAAAATCATTCTCTCTCTTGGACCATGTGCAGTACAACGGTTTTTTGGTCAAATTTTTGGTCATTTCACGTGACCCTCTCTCTTGGTTTTTGGTATTCACGTTTTTTACACAAAATGGAGCCAAAACTCTTCATCTTTCTCTCCTCTTCCATTCACGTTCTTGCCGATTTCTTCTCAATTTTGTTCTGGTTAGACCGATTTTGAGAAGCAAGTGAAGAAGGATGGTGCTAGCACACACACATGGGTTATACTTAGGTGATAGGGAAACGAATTTGTGAGCATGGAATCTCAAAGCTTGGAGCTTTAATGGAGTTCATGCATGGCCGATTCTTGGAGGTTCAAGGAGGAGCAAAATCGCACAGCCCATTGCAAGAAGAAACCATTGCCGAGCTGGAGGAGCTTAAAAACGCATCTTGTTCTTCATCCATCAAAACCGAATTCAATGTGAGTTGATTCCGCCACCTCCTTTGATGTGTTCATATGAATTGTTTTTATGCATGTTTGTGATCTTGTGGACTTGATTAACTCCAACATTGGTATCTAGAGCCATTGATGCATGAAAACCGAATTAGGGTTCTTGAGTAATTTGGGGCTTTTTGATTTTGGCTTGATTATGAAAATTGATTGTTCAATAATGCTTATATATGATCTAATTTGAGATATATGTAATCAATTTGACAAAAAAAAAAAATCATTGGATTGATTTTCCCCAATTTGCAAAATTTGGTCAAAACTTTAATTTGGGTAAACTCGATTTAGGCATGATTTGGTTGAATTGTTTGATGCATTATGCTTGAATGAGGTTGAATTGAAGTTGTGCATGATCAATTTCAAGAAATTGGATTAGATCAATTTTCCCCAATTCTTAGGTTGAATTTGAAACTTGAAATTGGGCAAAATGTGTTTAAGCATGTTTTAATTGAATTGGATGTTTAAGTATGCTTAGAACATGTTTAATTGAGATTGTGTGTGATCAATTTCATGAAATTGGATTGGATTCAATTTCCCCAAATTGGAAGCTTGGCCGAAAATTGGAATAACCCTAATGTCTTGGTAATTTTGTTTTGTTTGATCATTGGATGACTTAAAACAATTGGTTAATGTTGTTTTGAAGTTCAATTGGATTGAATTTTGATTTGGAACATTTTTCCCTTTTAAAGTGGCTTGGCCGAATTTTAAAGAACATGAAATTCTTTGTGATTTTGTTGTTTTAATTCATTGGATGAATTGAATTGATTTGGGAAATTATGATTTTGGACTCAATTGGATTGAAACCGAATCGAATTGAAAAACCCCTAATTGCCGAGACTTGAAAGCATGTTAATTGGGTTTGATTTTAATTGAATTGTGTTGGACACTATTTGGTTGTTAAAGTGCATGATTAATTAGGCTAATTGATATTTTAGAAATGTTAATTGGGTAATTGATTGTGTATTACACTTAGGTTAATTAATTGTGAAATTTGGAATTTTATAAGTTAATTAATTTGGGCTTGATTTTGGAAATTGGGCTTGTTGGGTTGTAATTGGGTTTTGGGCTTTGTTGTAACAAAGTTGGTTTAGGCAAAATTGGTTGGATCCAATTAGGCCCAAAAACGAATCCAAAAGGTCCAATTATGACTTAATGAACCTTAATAATTTAATTGGGCCTAATGGGCCAAAATTAATTTAAAGGCTATGGGGTAACTCCCGGATTGGATTTTGGTTGTTCGGTTTGACCCGAGTTGACCAAAAGTCCACGCCTATAGAAATTAATTAAAAGCCCATTGGACTTTAATTAAATAAAACATTAGATGTTAATCGGGCTTTGAGACCCGTTGCGATTAAATTTGGAATTTAAGTCGTAAAGGTTCGTTAATAAAAGTGTAATATTTAATTTAGAATTAATAATGAATTAGAATTAAATACGTATTAATTGGATTTAATTATGTATTTTAATTTATTCGTAGAAATTGTACTTTGAGTACGTGTTTACAAAACGAGTTTGACTCGAACAAAAATCAAATCTTTGTTTGAACATTGGATGATCACTAATATTCAAGATTAATTAATTTGATTGATTGATTGATAACATGCTTGTATGAATACATGGTTATGATGTTTGAATAATGTATATCGGATGGATATTAGTCGGGTTGGGCGATTTTGGAAATTGTATAATTTGATTTATTAAATTGGACCTGCGTGTCCAGCCTTATCTCCTATTTCTTTGTATTCTCTTCTCACCTATTCCCCTCCATGTAAAAGAGGTTTCTTTAGAAGTGTAGTGTAACGGGTAGAAGTAATACAAGTGCTAGCTAGCGGGAGAGAGAAAGTGAGAGATTTGATCTAGGATCAATGTAAAATATCCATCCGCATATCATTATTATTTTATTCATACTCGCTTTATTATGTGTTTAGAATGCATGCTTAAGGGTGTATGATGATGAGACCTTAACAAAGATAATTAAATTGGTAGCCAATTTGCACGCGAAAAACCCTCGTTAAATATCATGCGTTTTTCCTTCCATTGAGTGATTCTACTCAAGATCCGAGATTGGCAGGGGTTGTTGGCCAAAGTCAAGCCCTTGTCCATCAAAGATGTGTTTTAATCACGAGGCTTTGTTCCATATCGGTGTCGTGTCCAAGTTGTGGTTTGTTGGCCAAAGTCAAGACCACTTCTTGTCCATTGACATTGATTACGAAGCTTCCATGTCAATGGGTCCGCGCTTGACTGGAATCATTAGGTTTGTTGTGCCAAAGCCAAGGCCTAGTTGATTCAGAGGAAATAGGTTAGGGTATACATTCGATGTATAGGCATATATAAGATATATGTTTGGGACTTGGATGTCCACCTACTGGATCTAGGAGTTGGATGAGATCCAATTGATCTTCGAGATCTACCTAGTTAATTATCATACAATTTGTTGGCCAAAGTCAAGATTGTGTGATATTTAACGGGATCCTAGCCCACTAGGAAACACGGTTTCCCGAGTACTCGACAGAGGGTTTAGGCTCGACGAAAAATAGTGGGAGGCAAGAATTGAATTTGCAATACTCGTTCATTACTCGCCTATGCGCTCATTTAATTATTTTGTCATTAGATTAAATGTTAGTTAGACTAATATTTAAATTGTTGTTTTAATAAACAGTTGGACTGTATTATACTTGATTATATATAATTGGATTATATTAATCAATATATTTGAATTAATTAATTTCAGTTTACAGTTGATTTTATAATTGGATATAGTAATCAATGTAATGAGGTTAATTAATTTGGATTATATTTGATTATATAGTTGGACTATTATAATCATTATAATATATAAAGTACCACTAATCGTTGATTAAATAGTTGGACTATTGTAATCAAGATAAAATTGAAAAGTTGGATATTTAAAATATAATCTAGGATTAAAATATTTTAAATAATTTAACTTTCAAATTGGGAATAAATAATAAGTTACTTTATTTGATAAAATAACTCATTATACCTTTAGCCCAAAATTAAGCAAGATAAGTAGAGCATAAAATCTTTGGAAGATTTTTGTGATGATGACTTTAATGCTTAATTTAATATACTTATAATAAATCTATCTTGGATTTAAGAAGTATTAAAATTGCAATTTATAATTCTTGGAGAATTAATTGACTATTCATGGAGAAAGTCAAAGTTTGCAATTGGGCATGTAGCACGAGGTGCACATTCCTTTCATATTCTAAAAACCCAAGGCTTGGCCTAAGGTTCCTAAAATATTAAAAAGGATAATTGACATATCCCAAAGTGACTACCATTTGGATATGGAAGACACGAAGGAATTAAAGAAAGGGCGAGGCTCTAACTTTAAAAATGTTTGTCTTAGTTATGTTCACAGCTAGTATTGAAATTAGATTTTAAATACTTAGTGTGGTACATAAAATATATGTATTGATATTCAGAATCTGCTTTGAGCAGGATACTGACTTCAAGCTGAGATTGCTCTGCGAATCGGAAACGGGACGAAAGTCGCTGTTTCGACCGTAGATACCTAAGTTTAGGAACTACCCTTCGGGTATGTACTTGAATTAGGAACTGTTATAATGTAACTAGTTTGACTAGAGACATTATCTCTTTATCAGTGTTTAATCCGTTGCGGATAAAACCTTTATATTATAGAACACTGAGTGTTTTTTTATATAAAGATGATACTGAGATAATATATTAGATATAAATAACAGAATTTATATTTTGAATATAAATAAAAATCTCAAACATATAAATTGACAAATAAATAGCTTCAAATTGATTTGATCAATAGAGACTTATTCGTGGCATTGTTGTCTCGGACACAATTTAACGAGACTCGTATATCCACACTTTTGAAGAGTGGATACTAGGACTGATTTGACTATTCAAATAAGGTCTGCGAATCTAGTTTATTAGGTAAAGTACCTAAAATACTATTTGCTTGGTAATAGTGTTTGTGCCACCGATCTGTTAGCCCTATTCATGGTGAAGTTAGTGGGCCCATATCTAGCTAGGCTAGATGTGAACATGAATATTTCGTGACCTTAACGGATGTGGCATCACGTTATGGTTATGTGTTTCTTTTGAAGAACACAAATCAGAAACTTTAAAGTTTCGACACGAAATACACAAACAGATCGGCTATAGCATTATTCCGCCACGGTAAGACCGTAATGGAAAATACTTAAGCAGTAAGTTTCGTACGTACATGAAAGAGTACGTATTCTTTCATGAGGAGGACTCCCCCGAGACACGTCAGTTAGACGGTGTGTCCGAACGGATTAACAGAATCATGTTAGACATGATAAGGCTAATCACGAGTCACTCTGAGCTACTATTTCCTTCTAAAAGGATATGTATTAACAGTGCAAAACTTATTTAGAATAAGGTTCCATAAAATCTGTTTGACAGATATCGTATAGGATATGAACAGGAAAGAAACGAGGTTTCTCATTCCTGACAATTTGGGTATGCTAGGCATAACGTTTGGATGATACCAAACTAAGGACCCAAATTGAGATAAGTGCCAATATAGGTTATCCTATGGGAAACCATAAGTATAGTACTTATACATCTCACATGAGAACAATGTGATTGTTGCTCTCCATGCGGTTTTCCTAAGAGGAATACCGATATGCAGTGGTAAGTGGGAGGATAGTATAACTCGATGAAAATCGGAGTAATACTGTTCTAGGCACTGAATCTTAATGGAACATATATAATTCATCAAGGATGAAACTATACCATTAATCTTCGAATACACAAGAACAAAGGAAGTGATACGAGGTATCGACTCCCTATTATGACAAAGTGTCATGAGTCCGAAATGGATTCCATGTATATCAATAAGTTTGGATACTAGTTGATGTACCACAAGCATTGTACCTATTGGTACTATAAGTCTTCAAGGAAGACGTACATGGATGGCAATATACCAACGTATAAAGCTAGGCTTTTAACGAAATGTATCGTTATCGATATTGTGATTGATTACGATTCACTTTCACCTATTGCCACTGTAGATCCATTTGGATGATGCTTGCTGACGCGAGCATAAGTTCTTGAAATTATCATTTTGATGCAATCATAATGGTGTATGATTAATTCAAAATGAAAAATGATTCTAGTGTAAATAAGAGGGTTATGGGAGCGCACTGACAGTGACTGTCCTATAAATAATGATAATACGTCATTTCTTGGAAATGATTTCCCATAAAAATAAATGTCGGCGAAAGCTTGGCTTTCGAAATACTCTCCGTGGAACGTACATTGAAAAATGTAAAGACCTGGTGTATCATACGCTTTGAGCATATGGATTCACAAACAGGACAATCCGAGTGATAGTCACTGGATTGATGTTAGGAACATCCGTTAGTATCTTAGAGAACTAAGGATGCTGTCTTAAGTTATGGAGTAGGAGAACTTGAAGTGACTGGGATCACTGTAGCAAGTTTCCTATAACCGATAAAGACGACTAAAAGTCGCAAACGGTACTATACAGTTTGAATAACGGTGCAGTGAGCTGGAAATATTCCGAGCAAGATAACTGTTGCCGAATTAACAACAAATGCGGATTATTGCTGCAGCTGAGGCAGCAATAGAAGCCATTTGGATCGATAATAAATCTAATTAGATTAGATATAGTTCTGTTAGCAGCTGAGCTAGGCGTCAGCACAGGCTAAAGAATTAAAGGTCTCATCGACGATCCAGATATATATCATCTGATTCGTTCGGATCATACATCGTGGCGATGTGATGATCGTGTAAATCGCGTCAGACGATAATTAAGCAAATCCGCTGACGAAAACATTTCCTCAGCAATTTGAGCGAATTGTACATAGTTCGAGTGTTAGTGTTGGATAATATGACCCATAGCGTCACTATTTGTACAGATCACGGTGTTGCTGTACAAATTAACTATGTGACAAGGAAATTGCACTCCTCATCATTTGTGATTAGATCACCATAGATGTATAAATGAAGAGAGGTCCATATGATTAGTTCCTGGATTGAGATGATATGAGACAGTATCAATCCCCCCGAAGGATTAATCATTAAATATCCCTAGCCGAAGTATTATCGAGACTGGACATCGATAATGCGGAATAGGCTAGTATTGCACTTGTGCGCGTTGTGAGGGCACAACGGCATAGTTCTCATATATATAGTATTGGATACTTATGCAAGTGCGATAGGAGGTCGTGTTTCACCGATGGTACGGGAAACAGCTTCGCTCTGGATAGACCCCTCGGAATCCCATTGGTATTATGACTATGTGTCTATGGGAGGCCGAATCGAGGTAGGTGTGTATAGTCTTAACCTGAGACTTGCATCGCTAATACTTGCGATAATCGGTAAACTCTGGTCTTGGTGGTACAGGGCTTTAACCGGTTCTGGGTACAACCGCTTCTGGGTTTATCAGGAGTCGTAGTGTATTGGGTGTGATGTCGAGACGGAAGTGTCACTTCAGTCATATTGGAGTTGATGTCACGCAGGATACGGTACTAGTGCTCTTGAGTGTTGCGCAACCAATCGGGATATGTGACCAGGTCATGTATATCCGATTATGAGACTATGTTACCAAACATCCGACATGTGTTTCGGACGGGGCAGACACTTATCCAGCCCCAGCCCTAGCACGTGATTATCCGATACTGGGCCGATATACACAATACTACGGTATTCTACGCTTGATACAGATCTATATATTCCTGTAAGAATATTTCTGGAGAATTGGGTAGGCATGGCGCTTTGCTAGAAGCCAACCTTGTCTTGTAATCGATATAAACGTAGTACGAGGTACTTACGTGTTCGGACAGTCCGACGATCGTATTTACTTAACTTACTGCCACATATCCGGAGATCTCATGGGTCGCTTCCTGAAGATTCACCGATGACGTATTACTCGCACTTTGATTAATCTGGGATTAATAGAAGAGAGAGAGAATTAATCTGGGATTAATTCGATGAGAGAGAAAATTAATCTGGGATTAATTGCGGAGATATTTTATCTGGGATAAAATATTAATTAAAGAGAGAGAACGATTAATTTGGAATTAATCGATAAAATTAATATATTCGATATATTAATCGAAATTGGATTTCGACGCGGAATTAAAATTAGATTTTAATTCGGCGAATGATTATTTAGAATAATTCGTTAGCGACGTGAATAGTGAATTCGCTAGGCGTATCACTTAATTACGACGCGACGGAAAATTCGTTAATTTGGAATTAGCGAACCCGAGCCCGAGAGTGATTGCGAGCGCATTCGCATTTCGAATTCGAGCGCGGCACGCGAGTCACATCAAGCGTCAAATCACTAGTCGCGTCAATCGTCAAATCAATTGTCACTTTGAGTGATGTGATATGAATGTGTCACTTTATTAAAGTGACATAATGTGATGATAGAAAAGTGATGTTGAAATGTTGATAGGACTTTTGTATATATATTTTATTCATTTACTTGGTAATGGAATAAGAGATATATGTATATAAAAATCATTCTCTCTCTTGGACCTATTGCAGTACAAAATACGTTTTTGTCAATTTTTGGTCATTTCACTTCAACGACCCTCTCTCTTGGTTTTTGGTATTCACGTTTTTTACACAAAATGGAGCCAAAACTCTTCATTCATCTTCTCTCCTCTTCCATTCACGGTTCTTGCCGATTTCTTCTCAATTTTTGTCTGGTTAGACCGATTTTGAGAAGCAGTGAAGAAGATGGTGCTAGCAACACACATGGGTTATACTTAGGTGATAGGGAAACGAAGTTCTGAGCATGGAATCTCAAGCTTGGAGCTTTAATGGAGTTCATGCATGGCCGATTCTTGGAGGTTCAAGGAGGAGCAAAATCGCACAGCCCATTGCAAGAAGAAACCATTGCCGAGCTTGGAGGGAGCTTAAAAACGCATCTTGTTCTTCATCCATCAAAACCGAATTCAATGTGAGTTGATTCCGCCACCTCCTTTGATGTGTTCATATGAATTGTTTTTATGCATGTTTGTGATCTTGTGGACTTGATTAAACTCCAACAACGCTATGGGTCATTTTGTCCAACAGAATACCTATATGCAGTGGTAAGTGGGAGGAAAGTAAAACTCGATGAAAATCGGAGTAATACTGTTCCAGGCACTGATTCCTAATGGAACACAAATAGTTCATCAGGGATGAAACTATACCAATAATCTTCGAAACACAAGAACCGCGTAAGTCGAAGAGAGTCAGAAAACAACCTGGGGTATGAGTACTGATCTCACCTCATTAAGATGTCAGGAATACGAACTGACTACGTATGAGGAAGTGATACAAGGTATCGACTCCCTATTACGGCAAAGTGCCATAATATCCGAAATGGATCCCATGTAAACCAACTAAGTTTGGATACTAGTTGATGTACCGGAAGGCATTGTGCCATTGGTACTATATAAGTCTTCAAGGAAGAAATACATGGAAGGCAACATACCAATGTACAAAGCTAGGCTTATAGCGAAAAGTTATCGTTATCAACATTGTGTCGATTACAACGAAACTTTTTACTTGTTGCCATTGTTTAATCCATTTGGATAATGCTTGCTGATGCTGCATATTTCATTTATAAAATGTTGCAGCTGAACGTCAAAATCGCTTTCCTTAAAAGGAAACATTTTGAAGGATGTTTATAACATCCTGACGGTTTTGTCGTACTAAAACAAGGAAACAAGGTTTGCAAGTTAATTCAATCCATTCAAGGATTGAAGCAAACATAGCATTCTTGGAACTATCGTTTTGATGTAATCATAATGGTATATGATTTAATTCAAAATGAAAATGATTCTTGTGTATATAAGGAGGTTAGTGGGAGGACACTAACAATAAATGTCCTAAATAATGATGACATGTAATTTCTTGGAAATGATATTCCCAAAATACAATCGGTGAAAGCTTGGCTTTCATGAAAATTTTCTGTAGAATTCTTGGGAGAAACAACCTTTATTCTTGGAATAAGGATCTACTATGATAGATCTAAAAGTTGTTAGCACTCTCCGAGAACTCGTAAATTGAAAAATGTATGCGACCTGGTGTCTCATATGCTTTAAGCATATGGAGTCACAATCAGGCCAATCCAAGTGATAGTCACTGGATTGATGTTAAGAACATCCTTTAGTATCTTAGATGAACTAAGGATGCTTTCTTATACTATGGAGAAGGAGAACTTGAAGTGACTGGGTTCACCGTTAGAAGTTTCCTAGCAAGATACTGTTACCGAATAAACAACAAAAGTGGGTTATTGCTGAAGCTGAGGCAGCAATAGAAGCCATTTGGATCGATAATAATCCTAATTAGATTAGGAGTAGTTCTGTTAGCAGTTGAGCTAGGCTTCAGCACAGGCTAAAGAATTAATGGTCTCATCAACGATCCATATATATACTTCAAATATTCATCTGATTCGTTCGGATCATACATCGTGGTGATGTGATGATCGAATAAATCGCATCAGATGATAATCATGCAAATCCGCTGACGAAAGCCTTTCATCAGCAGAAGTTTGAGAGAATCGTATAAGTTCGGGTGTATGACATTTGAGTGATTGGCTATAGGCCAAGTGAGAGATTGTTGGACAATTATGACCCATAGCATCACTATTTGTACAGATCATGGTCTTGTTGTACAAATTAACTATATGACAAATGAAATTGATCTTTTATCATTTGTAATTAGATTACCCAGATGTATAAATGATAAAAGGTCCATATGATTAGTTCCAGATTGAGATGATATGAGACAGTATCAATCCACGAAGGTTTAATCATTAAATATCCCTAGTCGTAGTATTATCGAGATTGGACATCGATAATGTGGAATAGACTAGTATTACACTTGTGCGCATTGTGGGAGCATAACGGCATAATTCTCATATATTTAGGAATATGATACTCATGCAAGTGTAATAGGAGGTTGTGTTTACCGATGGTACGGAAACAACTTCACTCTAGATAGACCTCTCAGAATTCCATTGGTAGTATGACTATGTGTCTATGGAAGTCCGAATCAGGGTAGGTGTATTTGGTCATAACATGAGACTTGCACCGCTAATACTTGCGACAATCAATATACTTTGGTTTTGGTCGTCCAGGGCTTTAACAGGTTCTGTGTACGCCTCTTCTGGATATATTGAGAATCCTAGTGTATTGGGTGTGATGTCAAGACGGAAGTATCACTCCAGTCATAGTGGAGATGATGATCACGTAGGATACGGAACTGGTGCTCTTTTACGCTATAGCTATCGGGATATTCTGACTAGGTCATGTTTATCCGATTATAGAGACTAGTTACCAGAGATCAGATATGTGCTTTGTATGGGGCAGACACAATTCCAGCCCCAGGCCTTGCACGTGACATCCCATGCTGGATCGAAATACGCAATACTACGTATAATACGCCTGATATAGATCACATATTCCTTTAAGAATATTTCTGGAGAATTGGGTAGGCACGGTGCTTTGCTAGAAGCCAACCATGTCTTGTAAATCGGTAAAAACGTAGTACTAGGTACGTACGTGTTCGGATAGTCCGACGACCGAATTTACTGCCAACATATCCGGGGATCTCATGGATCACTTCCCGAAGATTCACCGATGACGTATGACTCGCACTTTATTAATCTGGGATTAATTATAAGAGAGAGAAAATTAATCTGGGATTAATTACGGAGATATTTTATCTGGGATAAAATATTATTTAAAGAGAGAGAACGATTAATTTGGAATTAATCGATAAAATAATATATTCGATATATTATACGAAATTGGATTTCAACGCAGAATTAAAATTAGATTTTAATTCGGGCGAAAGAGTTAATTTAGAATTAATTCGCAAGCAATGTGAATAGTAATTTTGCTAGGCAAAATTATTTAAATGAATTTCATTTAATTACGTTGCAACGGAAATTCGTTAATTCGGAATTAGCGAACCCAAGCCCGGGAGTGTTTGCGGGCGCACTCGCATTTCGAATTCAAGTGCGGCGTACAAGTCACATCAAGCGTCAAATCACTAGTCAATCAAGTGATGGATGTCTTGTCACTTTGAGTGATTGACAACTAGTCACTATTCATGATTGATTGTGGTAATTGAAGGCTTTAATGCCTTGTACCATTTTTGGGATTTGGTAATTGTGTTTTGGTTTTTGAAATTGAAATACACAACACACCATTTATCTCACTCACTCTCTCTCTTGGACGAATGGCCATCACTTTTTCTCTCTCATTTGGCTTGGCCGAATGGATCAAAAACAAGGAGAAAAATTTGCGGCAAATTTTTCCGAGGTGCTAGCACACTTTAGGAGTCTTACGAAGGTGATAGGGAAACCCACCCATGGGCATGAAATCCTTACCCAAAGCTTGGAGCTTGAAGATTCAAAATGGAGCACAAAAAGGAGCAAAAACCGTGAGCTTCAATGGAGCAAATTTTTTGTGTTCGACGAATCGCAAAGCCGATCATTTCAAGTATGATTCCGCCATTCTTCTTTGAGTATTCATACATGTTTCATTGCTTGAATTGATCTCGGGACTATAGTAGAAACCCAACATGGTTTTGGTCATTCAGGGCTTTAACCGGTTCTATGTACGCCTCTTCTGGGTATATTGAGAATCAGAGTGTATTGGGTGTGATGTCAAGACGGAAGTATCACCCCAGTCATAGTGGAGATGATGATCACATAGGATACATAACTGGTTCTCTTATATGCTGCATCTATCGGGATATTATGACTAGGTCATGCTTATCCGATTATAGAGACTAGTTACCAGAGATCCGATATGTGCTTCGTACGGGGCAGACACAATTCTAGCCCCAGGCCTTGCACGTGACATCCGATATTGGATCGTAATATGCAATACTACGTATAGTACGCCTGATATAGATCACATATTCCTTTAAGAATATTTCTGGAGAATTAGGTAGGCACGGTGCTTTGCTAGAAGCCAACCATGTCTTGTAAATCGGTAAAAACGTAGTACTAGGTACGTACGTGTTCGGATAGTCCGACGACCGGATTTACTTCCAACATATCCGGGGATCTCATGGGTCGCTTCCTGAAGATTCACCGATGACGTATGACTCGCACTTTATTAATATGGGATTAATTATAAGAGAGAGAAAATTAATTTGGGATTAATTACGGAGATATTTCATCTGGGATAAAATATTTTTTGAGAGAGAAAATGATTAATTTGAAATTAATTGATAAATTAATATATTCGATATATTAAATGAAATTGGATTTCGACGCGGAATTAAAATTAGATTTTAATTCTGGCGAACGAGTTAATTTAGAATTAATTCGTTAGCGACGTGAATAGTAATTTTGCTAGGCACAATTATTTAATTAAATTTGATTTAATTACGTCGTAACGGAAAATTCGTTAATTCAGAATTAGCGAACCCGAGCCCGGGAGTGTTTGCGGGCCCACTCGCATTTCAAATCAAGTGCGGCCCATAAGTCACATCACATCGCACATCATTCAAGTGATGGATGTCTTGTTACTTTGAGTGATTGACAACCAGTCACTATTCATGAGTGATGTGAGTTGTTGGAATGTATTTATTGCTTTGATGCCTCCAAAATTGTCTAAGCCTTTTTCAAAAGGTTTTGACTAATTTTTGGTATATGTTTTTTATTAGGCTTTTGGAAAACCAACACAACTCTCACTCTCTCTTCTCCTCTCATCTATTTCGGCCAAGGGCCAAAATCTCTCCTTCTTATTTTCTTAACAAACCCGAGAGTTGGAAGAAGAACAAATGAAGATTTGTTGCAAAATTTCAAGTTGCTTGCACACTAAAGGGTCATCCTAGGTGATAGGGAAACCCACCCGTGGGCATGGAATGCACACCCAAGCTTGGAGCTTGGCCAAACAAATAGAGCACAAAAGAGGAGTCAATGCCGAGAACCTTTGAGGAAAAAGCTTGAAGAATTTTTGTTGTTCCTCGCATCGCAAAAGCCGATCAATGTAAGTATGATTTCGCCATTCTTCTTTGAGTATTCACACATGTTTCATTGCTTGAATTGATCCTAGGACTATAGTAGAAACCCAACAATGGTATCAGAGCCATTTTAAGCATGAAATTTACTTAGGGTAAAATTTGGGTAAATTGGATTTGAGCATGTTTTGACTAAATTACTTGTTTGAGCATTCTTGTATATGGATGACTTGGAGTTGTTTGTGATCAATTTTGTGAAAAATGGATTGGATCAATTTTTCCCCTTAATCTTGGCTTGGCCGAGAGTTTGTGCCCTATAATGTCATTGTGATTTTTGTGTTTTTGATCATTGGATGAGTTGAAATCATTTGGGTAATGTTGATTTAGGATTTAATTGGATTGAATTCGGAATCGGACTAGAAATCCCCAAATTGCCGTGACATTGAAGCATGTAAAATGATATGATTTTTTGATTCAAATGTGTTGGAAATGTGTTGATGATAATTAGCATAATTAATTGAGTAAATTGGTGTTTTGGAAATATTAATTTGGTTAATTAATTATGGCATACACATTGGTTGATTTAATTATGAAATTTGGAATTTTTGAATTAAATTAATTGGGCTTATTTTGGAATTGGGCTTCTAAAAGTTGTATTTGGTCTTAATGGGCTTGGTTGGGCCAAGTTTGGTTTAGGCTAATTGGTTGGATCCAATTGGGCCCAAAACCATATCCATAAAATCCAAATACAATTTAAATGGAACTTTAATTTTAATTGGGCCTAATGGGCCTAAATTGGTTTCTTGGCAAATAAGGGTGATTCCTTAAATGAGTTTTGGTATTTGGGTTTGACCCATATTGACCAAAAGTCTATGCCTTAAGAAATTAATTAAATGCCCATTGGACTTTAATTGAATTAACATTGGATGTTAATCGGGCTTTGAGACCCGTAACGATTAGATTTAGAATCTAAGTCGTAAAGGCACATTAAAAAGTGTAATTATTTAATTTAGAATTAAATATAGAATTAGTATTAAATACAAATTAAATTGGATTTAATGTTGTAGTTTAATATAATTCGTGAATTCGTACTTGGAGTACTTATTCTTAAAACGAGTCGGACTCGCGCAAAATCAAATCGTTGTTTGAACATTGGATGGTCATTAATTTTCAGATTAGTTAATTAGATTAGATTGATTGATAACATGCTTTGTGTGAATATATGTATGTGACGTATGAATAATGTATATCGGATGGATATTAGATGGGTGAGAGAAATTTTGGAAATTATTGTAATAAATTTAGAATTTATTAAATTGGACCTGCGTGTCCAGCCTATTACCTCTTGACTCTTTGTATTTCTCTTCTCACCTATTCCCCTAAATGTAAATGAGGTTTCTTTAGAAGTGTTATGTAATTGGGTAGAAGTAATGCTTGTGCTAGCGGGAGAGAGGAAATGGAGAGATTTGTTCTACGAACAATGTGTTTAAGTATCCATCCGCATATCACTATTATATTTATTTATACGCGCCTTATTATGTTTTTAGAATGCATGTTTAAGGGTGTATGATGATAAGACCTTAACAAAGATAATAAATTAGTTGCCAATTTACGCGAAAAACCCTCAAAACATATTAAGCGTTTTTCCTTCCATTGAGTGATTCTTACTCAAGATCCAAGACTAGCACTGGTTTGTTGGCCAAAGTCAAGACCTTTGTCCGTCGTAGATGTGTTGAATCATGAAGGCTTTGTTCTATATCGGTGTCTTGTCCAAGTTGTGATTTGTTGGCCACATTCAAGATCACTTCTTGTCCATCGACATCGATTACGAAGCTTTCCAAGGTCAATGGGTTCCGCTTAACTGGGATCACTAAGTTTGTTGTGCCAAAGCCAAGGCTTAGTTGATTCAGAGGAAAAAGGTTAGGCAATATATTGGATATATTGGCTGTTGGTTTTATTCTAGGTCCCAAGATCATCAAACAAGCATGAAGATGTTTGAAATACATATCAAAGAAGTTGCGGAATACTTACATTGATCGGTTGAGATGATTTGGTGAAGAACAAAATTGATTTTCACCTCAAAAAACGCAACTGCAGTGACCAGTCCACTGCCTACTATTTTTAAGATTTTGAGCTGAGATTTGAAGCTTCAATCTTCGTCTAACGATTCCGGCTCGTGGGTGGGTTTCCCTAACACCTTCGTATGCCTCTTGAAGTGTACTAGCACTTGGATCTTGCCACAAAATCCACTTCTTCATGCCCTCTATTGCTCACGGTCTGGGCAGTGTTCACAGCCCCTTGGGCGTGAATGTTGAAGAAGAAAAGAGAGATGGATGAGAGATTAGGTTAAGGGAAAAAGTGTAAAACATTTCACTTATATAATTTCCAAAATTACTAAAATGTTTTACCATTTATTTTCTTTTCCAAAAAGAAATAAAACAAATGTAATAATGTTTATTAAATCATTTTACCCTTGGTAAAAGGTGAAAAGGAAAAGGCTTTCACTTTTCCAAAAAGTTAAAAGTCTTTTCCCCCCAAAATTTCCCTCCAAATTTTAAAGGTCAAAGTCAAAGAGTCAAAGTTACTTTTCCAAAAGGTGTTTTGACTTTTATGACTTGCGATATGATTTGCGATGCGACTTGCGGCACGTGATTCAAAATCGACGTAACTTCGCAAACACATTCTAAGCTCGGTTTCGATAATTCTAAATTAACGATTTTCTCGATTTAAATTGATATTTTATCCTAGATAAAATATCTCCGCAATTAATCCCAGATTAATTTTCTCTCTCTTCTAATTAATCCAAGATTAATTAAAGTGCGAGTCATATGTCATCGGTGTATCATTGGGAAGCGACCCATGAGATCTCCGGATATGTTGGCAGTAAATTCGGTAATCGGACTATCCGAACACGTACGTACCAAGTACTACGTTTTACCGATTCACAAGACAAGGTTGGCTTCTAGCAAAGCGCCATGCCTACCCAATTCTCCGGAAATATCCTTACAGGAATATATTGATCTGTATCAGGCGTAGTATACATCGTATAGTGCATATCGATCTAGTATCGGATGGTCACGTGCTAGGCCTGGGGCTGGAGTCGTGTCTGCCCCGTACGAAGCACATGTCGGATGTCTGGTAACTAGTCTCTATAATCGGATATACATGACCTAGTATTAATATCCCGATGGCCGCGCAGCACTTAAGAGCACTAATACCGTATCCTACGTGACATCATCTCCACTATGACTGGAGTGATACTTCCGTCTTGACATCACACCCAATACTCTACGATTCTCAATATACCCAGTATTGGCGTACACAGAACGGTTAAAGCCCTGGACGACCTAAACCAAAGTATATTGATTGTCGTAAGTATTAGTGGTGTGCAAGTCTCAGGTTAAGACCAAATACGCCTACCCTGATTTCGGACTCCCATAGACACATAGTCATACTACCAATGGGATTCCGAGGGGGTCTATCCAGAGCGAAGCTGTTTCCCGTACTATCGGTGTGAAACATAACCTCCTACTACACTTGCATAAGTATCCAATACTTAAATATATGAGAACTATGCCCGTTATGCCCTCACAACGTGCACAAGTGCAATACTAGTCTTTTACGCATTACCGATGTCCAATCTCGATAATACTCTGACTATGGATATTTAATGATTAATCCTTTGTGGACTGATACTGTCTCATATCATTCTCAATCCAGGACTAATCATAGGGACCTCCTATCATTTATATATCTAAGGTGATCTAATCACAAATGATAAGATAGCAATCTCCTTTGTCACATAGTTAATTTGTACAACAACACCATGATCTGTACAAATAGTGACGCTATGGGTCATAATTGTCCAACAATCTCCCACTTGGCCTATAGCTAGTCACTCGAGTGCCTAACACCCGAACTATGTACGGTTCGCTCAAATTGCTGAGAAAAGGTTTTCGTCAGTGGATTTACATGATTATCGTCTGACGCGATTTATACGATCATCACATCGCCACGATGTATGATCCGAACGAATCAGATGAATATCGAAGTATATATCTGGATCGTTGATGAGACCATTAATTCTTTAGCTTGTGCTGACGCCTAGCTCAGCCGCTAACAGAACTATATCTAATCTAATTAGATTTATTATCGACCCAAATGGCTTCAATTGCTGCCTCAGCTGCAGCAATAATCCGCATTTGTTGTTTATTCGGCAACAATATCTTGCTTTAAAGATTTCCAGCTCACTGTTCCGGTATTCAAACTTATAGTACCGTTTGCGACTTATAGTCGTCTTTATCGATTTGGAAACTTGATATAGTGATCCCAGTCACTTCAAGTTATCCTTCTCCATAGACTAAGACAGCATCATTAGTTCTCTGAGATACTAACAGATGTTCTTAACTTCAATCCAGTGACTATCACTCGGATTGGTCTGATTGTGTCTCCATACGCTCAAAGCGTATGAGACACCAGGTCACGTACATTTTAAATGTACAATTTCTCAGAGAGTGTTAACAACTTTAAATCTATCCCAATAGATTTTTATTCCTAGAATAAAGGTTGTTACTCCTAAGAATTCTACGGAGAATTATTCGAAAGCCAAGCTTTCGCCGATTATTTTATGGGAATATCATTTCCAAGAAATGATATATATTATCATTATTTTATACAGGACATTCATTGTCAGTGCGCTCTCACTAACCTCCTTATATACTCAAGAATTTTTTTTCATTTTGAATTAAATCATAAACCATTATGATTACATCAAAACGTCAGCTCCAAGAACGTTATGCTTGCTTCAACCCAAACATGGATCGAACAACCCGCAAACTAGTTTGCTGGTTTAGGTACAACAAAATCGTCAGGATGTTATAAATATCCTCCAAAAGGTTTTCGTTTACGGAAGGCGATTTTGATCTTTAACTGATACATTTCATAAATGTACAATTTCAGCAAGCATTATCCAAATGGATTTACCGTGGCAACAGGTAAAAGGTTAAACCGTAATCAACACAATGTTGATAACGATACCTTTTCGTTAAAAGCCTAGCTTTGTACGTTGGTATGTTGCCATCCATGTATGTCTTCCTTGAAGACTTTTAAGTACCAATAGGCAAAATGCCGTACGGTACATCAACTAGTGTCTAAACATAGTTGGTATACATGGAATCCACTTCGGACTCATGGAACTTTGCCATAATAGGGAGTCGATACCTTGTATCACTTCCTCAAAGTAGTCGGTCTGTCTATCTCAAAAAGATTGACATCTTTATTCGGTGAGATAAGAAACCCATACCCTAGGTTGTTTTCTGATTCTCTCCGATCTACGCGGTTCTTGTGTATTCGAAGATTAATGGTATAGTTTCATCCTTGATGAACTATTTGTGTTCCATTAAGGACTTCGTGCCTTGAACAGTATTACTCCGACTTTCATCGAGTTATACCATCCTCCCACTTACCACTGCATATCGGTATTCCTTTTAGGAAAACCGCATGGTGAGCAACAATAACATTGTTCTCTCGTGAGATGCATAAGTACTATACTTATGGTTTCCCCTAGGATAACCTATAATTGGCACTTATCCTATTTGGGTTTTAGTTTGGTATCATCCAAACATATGCCTAGCATACCCAAATCATCAGGAATGAGAAACCCGGTTTCTTTCCCGTTCATATCTAATATGATATCTGTCAAACAGATTTATATGGAACCTTATTCTAAATAAGTATTGCACTGTTAATTGCATATCCGTTGAAGGAAATGTTAGCTCAGAGCGACTCATGATTCATCTTATCATGTCCAACAAAATTGGTTTCTCCGTACGGACACACCGTCAAACTGAGTGTCCTAGGAGGAGTCCTCATTGAAAGAATACTATACTCTTTCATGTTTGTTTGAAACTTACTGCTAAGTATTTTCATTACGGTCTTACCGCGACGGTTTAATACTCTAGACGATGTTTGTTCACTTCATGTCGAAACTCTAAAAGTTATCGATTTGTGTTCTTCAAAAGAAACACATAACCATAACGTGATGCCACATCCGTTAAGGTCACGAAATATTCATATTCACATCTAGCATTGCTAGATAGGGGCCCACTTACTTCACTATGAGTAGGGCTAACAGATCGATGGCACTATCACCATTACCAAGTAAATAGCGTTTCAGGTACTTTACCTAATAAACTAGATTCGTAGACTTTATTTGAATAGTCAAATCAGTCCTAGTACCCACTCTTCAAAAGCGTGGATATACGAGTCTTGTTTAATTGTGTCCCAGACAACAATGCCACAAATAATTCTCTACTGATCAAATCAGTTTGAGCTATATATTTTTCATTTTATATGTTTGAGATATTTATATTCAAAATATAAATACTGTTATTCACATCCAATGTGTTTATCTTAATATCATCTTTATATAATGAAACACTTTAGTGTTCTAGAATATAAAGGTTATCCGCAACGGATTAAACACTGATATAAAGATATGTTTTTCTAGTCAAACTAGTTACATTATAACAGTTCCCAATTTAAGTACATACCCAAAAGGGTAGTTCCTAAATTTAGGTATCTACGGTCGAAACAGCGACTTTCGCCCCGTTTCCGATTCGCAGATTAATCTCAGCTTGAAGTCAGTATCCTGCTCACAGCAAATTCTGAACATCAATCCATATAATTTATGTACCACACTAAGTATTTTAAAATCCAATTTTAATACTAGTAATGGACATAATATTGACAAACATTCTTAAAGTCAGAGCCTTGCCCTTTCTTTAATTCCTCCATGTCTGCCATATCCAAACGGCAGTCACTTTAGGATATGTCATTTATCTTCCCAGAAGATCATAATGATTTTTGCCTTTGCCCTTTCAAATATTTCAGAAGCCTTTGGCCAAGCCTTGGGTTTCTAGAATATTGAAGTATGGTGCGCCTTGCGCCACTTACCTAATTGCAAAGTTTGACTTTATCTCCTCGAGAATAGTCTTTAACCCTCCAAGAGTTATTTATTGCAATTTTAATACTTCTTAAATCTAATCATAGATTTATTACAAGTATATCGAATTAAGCACTTAAGTTATCATCACATAAATCTTCCAAAGATTATGCTCTACTATTTGCTTAATTCTTGGCTTAGGCATAATAGGTTATTTTATCAAATAAAGTAACTTATTATTTATTTCCAGGACCATCCTGAAATTATTCCCAATTTAAAATATAGTGTTTAAATACATTTTCACCTAGGATTATGTTTTAAACACTAATCTTTCATTCATCTTGATTCTAATAGTCCAACTATTTAATCAACGATTTGTGGTACTATGTATTATATTGATTATTATAGTCCAACTATACAATCAAATATAATTTAAATCAATTAACCTCAATTACATTGATTACTATAATCCAATTATAAAATCAACTGTAAATTGAAATTAATAATTCAAATATATTGATTACTATAATCCAATTATATAATCAACTATAATACAGTCCAACTGCTTATTAAAACAACAATTTAAATATTAGTCCAACTAACATTTAATTTATATGACGAATGATATTTGTTGAGCGCGTATGGCAAGTAATTAAACGAATATTGCAAATTCAATTCTTGCCTCCCACTATTTTTCGGCGAGCCTCTAACCCTCTGTCGAGTACTCGGGAAACCGTGTTTCCTAGTGGGCTAGGATCCCGTTAAATAACACACAATCTTGACTTTGGCCAACAAATTGTATGATATTTAACTAGGTAGATCTCAAAGATCAATTGGATCTAATCCAATTCCTAGATCCAGTAGGCGGATATCCAAATCCTAAACATATATCTTATATATGCCAATACATCCAATGTATTACCTAACCTTTTCCTCTGAATCAACTAAGCCTTGGCTTTGGCACAACAAACCTAATGATCCCAGTCAAGCGCGACCCATTGACCATGGAAAGCTTCGTAATCAATGTCGATGGACAAGAAGTGGTCTTGACTTTGGCCAACAAACCACAACTTGGACAAGACACCAATATAGAACAAAACTCTCGTGATTCAAACACATCTTCGACGGACAAAGGGCTTGACTTTGGCCAACAACCCAATGCCAGTCTAGGATCTTGAGTAAGAATCACTCAATGGAAGGAAAAACGCATGATATTTGATGAGGGTTTTTCGCGTGCAAATTGGCTACCAATTTATTATCTTTGTTTAGGTCTCATCATCATACACCCTTAAACATGCATTCTAAACACATAATAAAGCGCATATGAAAATAAATAATAATGATATGCGGATGGATACTTAACACATTGATCCTAGATCAAATCTCTCCCTTTCTCTCTCAAACTAGCACTTGTATTACTTCTACCCGTTAAACTACACTTCTAAAGAAACCTCATTTACATTGAGGGGAATAGGTGAGAAGAGAATACAAAGAGAATAGAGGTGATAAGGCTGGACACGCAGGTCCAATTTAATAAATCGAATTTATTACAACAATTTCAAAATTGCCCCCACCCGACTAATATCCATCCGATATACATTATTCATTCATCACAACCATGTATTCACACAAGCATGTTATCAATCAATCTAATCAAATTAATTAATCTGATAATTAGTGATCATCCAATGTTCAAACAACGATTTGATTTTGCGCGAGTCAAACTCGTTTTTGCGAATAAGTACTCAAAGTACGAATTCTCGAATTATATTAAACTACAACATTAAATCCAATTTAATATGTATTTAATACTAATTCACTTATTTAATTCCAAATTAAATATTACACTTTATTAATAAACCTTTTACGACTTAAATTCCAAATTTAATCGTTACGGGTCTGAAAGCCCGATTAACGTCCAACGTCAATTTAATTCAAGTCCAATGGGCTTTATATTAATTTCTTTAAGGCATGGGCTTTGGCAACCAAAGCCCAATCAAGGAGTAACCCCATAAGCCAGAAATCAATTTGGCCCATTAGGCCCAATTAAACTTTAAAGGTTTTAAGTCACATTTGGGCTTTAAGGAAGTGGTTTTGGGCCCAATTGGATCCAATCCAATTTGCCTAAACCCAACTTTGTACAACAAAGCCCAATAAGCCCATTTACAACTTTAAAAGCCCAAATCAAATTTTAAGGCCCAATTAATTAAATTACCAAATTCCAAATTTCCAATTTAATTACCTAAAGTGTATATCATGATTAATCACCCAAATCAATATTTCCAAAACATCAAATTAGTCCAATTAATCATGCTTCTCATCATCATCACATGTCCAACACATTAATGAAAAATCAAACCCATTTACACATGCTCAAGTCTCGGCCAAGGAGATAATTTTGTCCGATTTGAATTCAATCCAATTAATACACAATCGACATCGAATTAACTTCCCGAATGATTTCATACACATCCAATGTCAAAAAATCAAAATCCAAGACTATTAGGGCATATTACATTCGGCCAACATAAGGAATTTGGGGTTTTTGTTCAATTCAAAATTAAATCCAATTCAATCTCAAATTAACATTTCCAACATCATTTACTCATCCAATGAATCAAAATAAAAAAAATCCAAGATTTTAAAATCCCTATATATTCGGCCACCAACATATAATTGGGGAAAATTTGATCCAATCACAATTTCTTGAAATTGATCCAATCAATCTTCAATAAACATGTATTAAGCATACTTAATCATCCAATTTCATAAAATCATGCTCAAATTCAAAATACCCAATTTTAAGCCCTAAAAGTTTCATGCTTGAACCTAGGCTCTTGATGCCATTGTTGGTTTTATTCTAGGTCCCAAGATCATCAAACAAGCATGAAGATGTGTGAAATACATATCAAAGAAGTTGCGGAATACTTACATTGATCGGTTGAGACGATTTGGTGAAGAACAAAATTGATTTTCACCTCCAAAAACGCAACTGCAGTGACCAGTCCACTGCCTACTATTTTTCAGATTTTGAGCTGAGATTTGAAGCTTCAATCTTCGTCTAACGATTCCCGGCTCGTGGGTGGGTTTCCCTAACACCTTCGTATGCCTCTTGAAGTGTACTAGCACTTGGATCTTGCCACAAAATCCACTTCTCATGCCCTCTATCGCTCACGTCTGGGCTGGCAGTGTTCACAGCCCTTTGGGCGTGAATGTTGAAGAAGAAAAGAGAGATGGATGAGAGATTAGGTAAGGGAAAAAGTGTAAAACATTTCACTTATATAATTTCCAAAATTACTAAAATGTTTTACCATTTATTTTCTTTTCCAAAAAGAAATAAAACAAATGTAATAATGTTTATTAAATCATTTTACCCTTGGTAAAAGGTGAAAAGGAAAAGGCTTTCACTTTTCCAAAAAGTTAAAAGTCTTTTCCCCCCAAAATTTCCCTCCAAATTTTAAAGGTCAAAGTCAAAGAGTCAAAGTTACTTTTCCAAAAGGTGTTTTGACTTTTATGACTTGCGATATGATTTGCGATGCGACTTGCGGCACGTGATTCAAAATCGACGTAACTTCGCAAACACATTCTAAGCTCGGTTTCGATAATTCTAAATTAACGATTTTCTCGATTTAAATTGATATTTTATCCTAGATAAAATATCTCCGTAATTAATACCAGATTAATTTTCTCTCTTCTAATTAATCCAAGATTAATTAAAGTGCGAGTCATATGTCATCGGTGTATCATTGGGAAGCGACCCATGAGATCTCCGGATATGTTGGCAGTAAATTCGGTAATCGGACTATCCGAACACGTACGTACCAAGTACTACGTTTTACCGATTCACAAGACAAGGTTGGCTTCTAGCAAAGCGCCATGCCTACCCAATTCTCCGGAAATATCCTTACAGGAAATATTGATCTGTTAAGGCGTAGTATACATCGTATAGTGCATATCGATTTAGTATCAGATGGTCACGTGCTAGGCCTGGGGCTGGAGTCGTGTCTGACCCGTACGAAGCACATGTCGGATGTCTGGTAACTAGTCTCTATAATCGGATATACATGACCTAGTCATAATATCCCGATGGCCGCGCAGCACTTAAGAGCACTAATACCGTATCCTACGTGACATCATCTCCACTATGACTGGAGTGATACTTCCATCTTGACATCACACCCAATACTCTACGATTCTCAATATACCCAGTATTGGCGTACACAGAATCGGTTAAAGCCCTGGACGACCTAAACCAAAGTATATTGATTTTCGTAAGTATTAGCGGTGCAAGTCTCAGGTTAAGACCAAATACACCTACCCTGATTTCGGACTCCCATAGACACATAGTCATACTACCAATGGGATTCCGAGGGGGTCTATCCAGAGCGAAGCTGTTTCCCGTACTATCAGTGAAACACAACCTCCTACTACACTTGCATAAGTATCCAATACTTAAATATATGAGAACTATGCCCGTTATGCCCTCACAAAGTGCACAAGTGCAATACTAGTCTTTTAACGCATTACCGATGTCAAATCGATAATACTCTGACTAGGGATATTTAATGATTAATCCTTTGTGGACTGATACTGTCTCATATCATTCTCAATCCAGGACTAATCCTAGGGACTCCTATCATTTATATATCTAAGGTGATCTAATCACAAATGATAAGATAGCAATCTCCTTTGTCACATAGTTAATTTGTACAACAACACCATGATCTGTACAAATAGTGACGCTATGGGTCATTATTGTCCAACATTGGCATATATAAGATATATGTTTCGGACTTGGACGTCCACCTACTGGATCTAGGAATGGATGGGATCCAATTAATCTTAGAGATTTACCTAGTTAATTATCATACAATTTGTTGGCCAAAGTCAAGATTGTGTGTTATTTAATGGGATCCTAGCCCACTAGGAAACAAGGTTTCCCGAGTACTCAACAGAGGGTTAGAGTTGTTGGTTATATTCTAGGTCCCAAGATCATCAAACAAGCATGAATATTAGTGTGAATACATCAAAAGGAGGTAGCGGAATACTCACATCGATCGGTTGTGCTGCGATGAAACGACCAACAAAGTTGATTTTTCCCTTGCAAAACGCAACAGCAGTACAGAATTTCTGCCCGCTGTTTTCAGTTTTGTGTGTTGAATTTGAGCTCCGAATCTTCGTCGAATGATTCCCGGCTCATGGGTGAGTTTCCCTATCACCTTCGCAAGTCTCTCGGAGTGCTAGATCCGCTTGATTTTGCCACAAAATCAAGGCACATTGCTTCCCATTTGCTCGGCATTTTGAAGAAACCAGTGAGCAAATTCACTGCCCATTTGGGCGTGAATTGTGAGAGAGAGAGAGTGGAGAAAAAATGTGTATTAGGTTGTAAAGCATTTTCCAAAATGCCTTATATATTTTTCATAAAAATATTAAACATTTACCAAACAATTAATTAAAATCAATTGGTAAATACTTTCCCCAACTTCACTATTTCACCAAACACATCACTATCATTTTCACTTTATTAAAGTGACATGTCTTTCAATCAATCAATCACATCAATCAATCACATCACTCAAACTGACGTTTGATTTGACGCTTGATGTGATGAATGATTTGACGCTTGATGTGACTTGCGTTGCTGTACTCGAATTCGAAATACGAATGCGCTCGCAATCACACTCGGGCTCGGGTTCGCTAATTCCTAATTAGCGAATTTTCCGTTGCGTCGTAATTAAATGATTACGCCCAGCGAATTCACTATTCACGTCGCTAACGAATTAATTCTAAATTAATTCGTTCGCCCGAATTAAAATCTAATTTCAATTCCGTGTCGAAATCTAATTTCGTTCAATATATCGAATATATTAACTTTACCGATTAATTCCAATTAATCATTTTCTCTATTTAGATGATATTTTATCCTAGATAAAATATCTCCGTAATTAATCCCAGATTAATTTTCTCTCTCAGCAAATTAATCCCAGATTAATAAATGTGCGAGTCATACATCATCGGTGAATCTTTGGGAAGCGACCCATGAGATCCCCAGATATGTTGGCAGTAAATACGGTCGTCGGACTATCCGAACACGTAAGTACCAAGTACTACGTTTTACCGATTCACAAGACAAGTTGGCTTCTAGCAAAGCGCCATGCCTCCCCAATTCTCCGGAATATTCTTACAGGATATATAGATCTGTATCAGGCGTAGTATATAGTAGTATTGCGTATTTCGATCCAGTATCGGACTGTCACGTGCTAGGCCTGGGGCTGGAGTTGTGTCTGCCCCGTATGAAGCACTTGTCGGATGTCTGGTAACTAGTCTCTATAATCGGATATACATGACCTGGTCATAATATCGCGACTGGCCGCGCAGCACTTAAGAGCACTAATACCGTATCCTACGTGACATCATCTCCACTATGACTGGAGTGATACTTCCGTCTTGACATCACACCCAATACTCTACGATTCTCAATATACCCAGTAACGGGCTACACATGACCTGTTACACCCCTGGACGACCTCAACTAAAGTATATTGATTGTCGTAAGCATTAGCGGTGCAAGTCTCAGGTTAAGACCAAATACACCTACCCTGATGTCGGACTCCCATAGACACATAGTCATACTACCAATGGGATTCCGAGGGGGTCTATCCAGAGCAAAACTGTTTCTCGTACCATCGGTGAAACACAACCTCCTATTACACTTGCATGAGTATCCAATACCCAAATATATGAGAACTATGTCGTTGTGCCCTCACAACGCGCACAAGTGTAATACTAGTCTTATACGTATTTATCGATGTCCAATCTCGATAATACTCTGACTAGGGATTTTTAATGATTTATCCTACGTGGACTGATACTGTCTCATATCATTCTCCGTCCAGGAACAAATCATAGGGAGCTCTCATCATTTATACATCTAAGGTGATCTAATCACAAATGATAAAAGTCAATCTCCTTTGTCACATAGTTGATTTGTACAACAACACCATGATCTGTACAAATAGTGACGCTATGGGTCATACTTGTCCAACAATCTCCCACTTGGCCTATAGCCAGTCACTCGAGTGTCTTACACCCGAACTATGTACGGTTGGTTCAAACTGCTGAGAAAAGCTTTCGTCAGCGGATTTGCATGATTATCGTATGATGTAATTTATTCGATCATCATATCGCTACGATGTATGATCCGAACGAATCAGATGAGTATCGAAGCATATATCTGGATCGTTGATGAGACCATTAATTCTTTAGCCTGTGCTGACGCCTAGCTCAGCCGCTAACAGAATTATATCTAATCTAATTAGATTTATTATCGAGCCAAATGGCTTCTATTTCTGTTTCAGCTACATCAATATAATCCGCATTTGTTGTTTATTTGGTAACAGTATCTTGCTTGGAGATTTCTAGCTCACTGTTCCGTTATTCAAACTTATAGTACCGTCTGCTACTCACAGTCGTCTTTATCGGTTTGGAAACTTGCTACAGTGATCCCAGTCACTTCAAGTTCTCCATCTTCATAGATTAAGACATCATCCTTAGTTCTCTAAGATACTAACGGATGTTCTTAACTTCAATCCTGTGACTATCACTCGGATTGGCCTGTTTGTGAATCCATATGCTCAAAGCGTATGAGACACCAGGTCACGTACATTTTTCAATGTACAATTTCTCAGAGAGTGTTAACAACTCTAAATCTATCCAATAGATCTTTATTCCTAGAATAAAGGTTGTTACTCCTAAGAATTCTACGGAGAATAATCTCGAAAGCCAAGCTTTCACTGATTGTTTTATATGGGAATATCATTTCCAAGAAATGACGTATATTATCATTATTTTATAGGACGGCCACTGTCAGTGTGCTCCCACTAACCTCCTTATATACACAAGAATCATTTTTTTTTGAATTAAATCATAAACCATTATGATTACATCAAAACGATAATTCCAAGAACCTAATGCTTGCTTTAATCCAAACATGGATTGAATAACCCGCAAACCTTGTTTGCTGGTTTTAGTACGACAAAATCGTCAGGATGTTGTAAACATCCTCCAAACGGTTTCCTTTTCAGGAAAGTGATTTTGATCTTTAACTAACACATTTCATAAACGTACAGTTTCAACAAGCATTATCCAAATGGATTTATCGTGGCAACAAGTAAAAGGTTGAACCGTAATCAACACAATATTGATAACGATACCTTTTCGTCACAAGCCTAGCTTTGTATGTTGGTATGTTGCCATCCATGTATATCTTCCTTGAAGACTTATACTGTACCATAATGTCTTGTGGTACATCAACTAGTGTCCAAACATAGTTGGTATACATGGAATCCATTTAGGACTCATGGCACTTTGCCATAAATGGAGTCGATACCTTGTATCACTTCCTCAAACGTAGTCGGTTTGTCTTCCTCAATAAGATTGACATCTTTATGAGGTGAGATCAGAAACCCATACCCCAGGTTGTTTTCTGATTCTCTCTGATCTACGCGGTTCTTGTGTATTCGAAGATTAATGGTATAGTTTCATCCTTGATGAACTATTTATGTTCTATTACGGACTTCGTGCCTTGAACAGTATTACTCCGATTTTCATCGAGTTTTACTGTCCTCCCACTTACCACTGCATATCGGTATTCCTCTTAGGAAAACCGCATGGCGAGCAACAATCACATTGTTCTCTTGTGAGATATATAAGTACTATACTTATGGTTTCCCCTAGGATAACCTATAATTGGCACTTATCCAATTTGGGTTCTAGTTTGGTATCATCCAAACGTATGCCTTGCATTCCCAAATCTTCAGGATTGTGAAACCCGGTTTCTTTCCCGTTCATATCTTACATTAAGAGAAAAGTTTTAAAAAATTATTTTGTTAAGGCATCATATTCTCATGCTAAGAATGTTATAAATGAAAATGTCACATGTCATGCATGTAATAAAAAGGGACATAAAATTTTTGAATGCATGTACAAGAATGTGATTAAGAATGCATGGATTCCTCAAGGAATCAAAATTAACCCCAATGGACCCAAGAAATTTTGGGTACCAAAGTGTAATTGATAAATTTATAGGGGGAGCTTTGGGAATGGATCTTTAAAGAGAATTGCAAAATTGATCCCAAAAGCTCAAAGAGATGAAGAATCGCAAAGGTAAAGGTAAAATTCGTATTCACGGAAATATTGGTACCGTTTCCTCTTAGTGTATGTATGCATATTTTAAATTGGTTAATAATTTTTTAAGCATACAAAGTGATTAGGCAATGTATTTAACTTTATATTGGTATCGATTGTTCATTTGATATCATTAAATGCCTTAATCATACATTTAAACCCCTTCTTCATATTAATAGGTATCACATTGTATTTATTGAGTTAAATTACATGTATGTGATTACTTATTTGATTTGCATTGAAAATAATTTTGCCATGTATTATATTGTATGAAAATAAAATGCATGTATATTGACATAAGTTTCCATTAATATAATGAAAAGTATGGATTTTGATTGTTTATTAATGGTAATCATATTTATAAGAAGAAAACTCATTAAAATGTATTGAATTGAATTCATTGATTTTAGTTGGTATCATGATATGTAATGACTTATTTTATTTGATATCACAATTAGGAAAAATCATGCTTGAAATGAATAATTGGAAACTTGATATAAAATATTAATTGGTATCATTGGTACATATTTTTTTTAAAAACATTGCATTATACATGATTTCTTTTTAAATCTTATGGCAAAAAGGGGGAAATGCCAAATGTACATATTTTTAAATTTTTTTTGGTATCTCATTTTTTTTTTAAATTTTACTTCTCCACTTTTTGATTATGTCAAAGGGGGAGAAATCATCAGAATGAGATTAAAACTTGTTTTATACCCTCACCCTTGGTTTAAGGGGGAGTAATAGTACTAATAGGTTTGTCAAGTTTTGATATAGCTATTTTGAAGACATCACACATTGAGGGGGAGCTTATATTGAGAGGGAGCAAAATTGTCAAATTTGGACTCCAACAAGCTCACAAGTATTAACAAGTTTTAAGGGGTTGCCATCATAAAAAAAGGGGAGATTGTTGGCGACTTGGTCACATAAATGGATTTTGATGACGTCAACGCGAAAGAAGACTTCGTTGTGCAAACACGAAGCAATAAAAAAAGTGTCGAAGTATATGGGGTGAAGAGCGAGATTTTGAAGACTTGCGGCAAATTGAAGAATATATTACGAAGTCTTAGCTTAGGATTTAAATTGTAATGTGAATTGAAATATTCAAGTGTCTAAGCTCATAGGGTCATGCACAATCAATTAGATGCATTAGGATCATGACAAAAATGCCTTAAAACCTTCATTACTCTGCATTTTGGTCTGAGACCGGCATACCGGTGTCATTCCGGTGACCATACCGGTCAAGGAAAGCCTTATGCATGCTTCCTGGAACCAGAGAGATCCATACCGGTCAAGCTTTTCATTATGCACACATATTGGAACCGGCACGGACCATACTGGTCCTCATACCGGTGACCTTACCGGTCTAACGTATACTTGCCCAACGGTAATATAGCCGTTAGTATCCGTTGGAACCCCAGACCGGTATACCGGTAGCCAGACCGATCTCAGCATCTGTTGGGGAATGCTTTACATTTTATTATAAATAGAACCCCAACTCATTTGTGCTTTGTTAGAGACATAGAAAACCTTCATACACATTCTACCAAGGCAAATACATGAGTGTCTTAAACCTTCATATACTTAAACACTCATACAAGCTCACACACAATACATCTTCATACATTTAGTAATGAGCTTAGAACACTTGGGTTTATAACTCACACAATCTTCTTATTATTTGTGAGTGCCCAAGTGTGTTTCAAACCTTCTTAAACAAAAACACTTGTGGTTGTGAAATCCCATTAGTTTGGGTAGTTGTAAAGGTTTGTGAGTGAGCCTACGAACAAAACTCAAAATTGTAAAAGGTTCGGAGTGCGCCTTTGCGGAAAACTCTTGGTTGCGAGTGAACCACAAAAACTCGATTCTAGTGGAAATCTTCAAGCGAGGCTTGGGGGAGTGGACGTAGGCACGTTTGGTCGAACCACTATAAATCTCGGTGTCGTATTCTCTTTCCCTATACTTTTGTTTATAGCAAGTTTGTTTATGCTTATATATATTGAATAGAAAACTTGAATATAGGCTATTAATTGGAATATAGAAAATTGCCTTAAGTCCCCATTTGGTAATAAGAGCTAAAAATTGGTAAAGATTTATTAATTCCACATTTATAGCGATAACCCAATTCACCCCCCTCTTGGGTATAGAGATTCTTTGTCGCTATTGTTTGTAGGTAATTTCAGTTGTTAATAAGGATATTGCATATCCAATAGACTTATGAATAGTTATTAGTTGTTAATAAGGATATTTCATATCCAATAGACTTAGGGATACTCTTAAATCTCTCTATTTAAAGGGGATTATTCTTAATAATAAAGTAGCGAATTATTAAATCAACGTGAGTTTTGGAGGCCTAAGGTTCCTCGAATTACCCAAATAAGTCGCTGTAGGAAGGCCACGCAAATCCGATCCAAACTCTCTTCCTGTCAACAAACCTGTAACAAGAGCAACTCAACAGATACCTAACAAGGACAGTGACCGGCGTAAACACACATGTATAACGCAAGCGCACGTATCGTTCAAGTAGTATAAAAATATCGATCCCACGAGGACTTAATTCCTACTATTGTTATTAATTATTGAATCTATTTATTTACAAATATCTAATTAAATGGAGAAGAGAATGATTGTTTGATTGGTTGAATGTGGTTTTGCACAATAAGTAAATAAATAAAAAGATAAAAGAAAATACTAAGGAAAATAACAAAAGACACAAAGATCTAGGGTTGTGAATCATTCTAATATCATTTTAAAGATGAAGTGGTTATTTTATGTTTGTGTAATAAATCAGTTTACTAACCTGGAACACTAAATTATGTGTAAGCCTCTGTCGATGGTCAGACACAAATACCCAGTTTAACCTAATTGAATCATATGTCTATGTCAATAAAATTATATGGATTCATTAAGTTTAAGTTCCAATTATGGCTACCCCCGCCCGACAGGTATATTCCTATCCTGTAAATAAATCTATTAAAGGGTTATCTATCCTCAAGGAAGATCGTGGGCTATTAAGTCTAAGGCTGAAACCTAAAATCCCTATGTCTAGTTCATTTTAGATTTACCACATCAATCTTATTGGTGATCAGACAACAAGAAGCATTAAGCTTAAGACTTAATAAGTAAACCTTTAAATTACTCAAACTATAAAATAACCCCTTATAAACCGGTGATATTAGAATTCATCACAACCCCAGATAACTAACACATAACTAGGGCTAGTAAGAACTTAAAAGTAAAAGACATAAAGTAAAAATACTGAAAAGTAAAAGACATAAAGTGAAAGCTGAAAAATAAAATAAAATGCTAAGGTAAAATGAATTACTTTTACTATTTACTATTTTAGATATCTCCCATAAAATAATATATAAACTTGTGATTCTTTTTCCAACCGGCCATATAGGCGGTAATCTGATTAAGTCAAATTAAGTCCAACCAGCCATAAAGGCGGAACCAAAATTAAATTACCAACCGACCAATCTGGCGGTATCCTTGTTTAGTCAGGTTTAAACCAGATTAAAATGAATTACCAACCGACCAACCTGGCGGTATCCTTTTTAAGTCAATATTTTAAATAGTGAATATATTATTTTTAAGGGAGATTAATCTAAATAGTAACAGTAAAAGAATTACCTTTCACCTTAGCTGGGGAAGTTACCCCCTCATGGTAAATAGTAAAAACTGTAAAAAGTAAAAAGTAAAAATTAAATTACTATTACTACAAAACGTAATTAAAATTATTTACAAAACTAAAAATTAAAAACTAAAAAAACTAAAAACTAAAGAATCTAGAGAGAGAAATTCTCTCTTTAGATAGAATATATGAGAGAGAGTGGTACATTCAATTCTGAAATCTCGAGCTCAATTTATAGGCCTAGGTAGGCTTCCAGCGTCGCGACGCCAGAGCCTTCAGCGTCGCTACGCCAGATTTTGTCGACGTGGCACGCTCTGGTTCGCCGGTTTGAAGATTCTGGATAAGCTGATAAGGTGACACATGGCAGAGTGGTTGGGCTTCAATTATTGTGACATGTGGCGGCTTCTGAATGGTCGATGAGATTCTTATCCCCCACGTGTCAAATAAGGATTAGATACTCAATTATTAATGCTGACGTGGCTCTGATGTAGCGATGATGTGGCGACACGTGGGAAAGAGACTGTCGGCACCGTAGAATTGCGACACGTGGCACTTCCTGATTGGCTGATGATGATGTGGCAGTGAGGTGGCAATGTTGACTTGTTGACTTGCTGACGTGGCTGATGACATGGAAATGACCTGGAGTGACACGTGGCGATGGCGACTGTCGGCACCGTAGGATGCTGACAAGTGGCACGGCGCATTTTAGCAGATCGGCTGTGATGGTGACACATGGCACGTCATATTTTAGCAAAGTCAAACTTTTCTCATATGCTGATTTGTGGATCTGGCGCACGTTAGCACTGTTCGGCGTATGTTAGGCGTCGCGACGCTGAACTCTTAGCGTCGCGACGCGGAAAATTTACAAAAATGCCCTTTTTTGTCCAATTTTCACTGTTTTGACCAAAATCACCTCCAGAATGTCCTGAAACTTTATTTATCTACAAAATAACGCAAAAAACATCAAAATATTCACAAAACTCAAGAAACTATTGATGAGTGGTATTTATATCACTATTTCCCACTCATTTAACTTAATATTTTGTATAGTTTCTTGAGTTTTGTGAATGTTTTGATGTGTTTTATTGTTATTTTGCAGATAAATAAAGATTGGACAGCACTGGAGGCAATTTGGGGCAAAACCGGACAAAAATGCGTCAACAGGGATATTTCCGTCTTTTCCGCGTCGCGACGCTGGATCATTGCGCGCCGCGACGCCCAGCATGCGCCGAATCTGCTAACATGCGCCGGGTCAACGGATCAGAATTTGAGAAGTTTGACTTTGCTAACATGCGCCATGACACGTGTCACCACCACAGAAGATCCGCTAATGTGCGCACGCCACATCGTCATGACGTCACCAATGACGTCATGAACAGTGACATGTCACCAATGACGTCAGCATAATAATTTAGTCTTAGCCGCCATGACACGTGTCGCTTTAAACAGTCAGCCGCCATGCCACGTGTCGTCTCCTCAGCGTGCCACGTCGACAAATCCAGCTTCGCGACGCTGAGGGCTTTGGCGTCGCGACGCTGGAACAGTGAAAAATATTTCTATAAATACTGCGCGAATTTCAGAATTTTGGTGTGCCTTTCTCTCTCTCATCTCTTTGATGAAGAGAGAGTTTCTCTCTCTAAAAATATTTTTTTTTTTTTTATTTTTTTTATTTTTTTTTTAGTTTGTAATTTATTTTAATTACTTTTGTAATAATAGTAATTTAATTTTTACTTTTTACAGTTTTTACTATTCACCATGTTGAAGTAACTTTTTCAGTTAGGGTGAAAGGTAATTCTTTTACTGTTACCATTTAGATTAATCTCCCTTAAAAATAATATATTAACTATTTAAAATATTGACTTAATAAGGAATACCGCTATATTGGTCGGTTGGTAATTTATTCTAATCTGGTTTAAACATGACTAATCAAGGATACCGCCAGACTGGTCGGTTGGTAAATTTATTTTTGGTTCCGCCTTAATGGCTGGTTGGACTTAATTTGACTTAATCAGGATACCGCCAGAATGGTCGGTTGGTAATATTATCACAAGTTTATATATTATTTTATGGGAGATATCTAAATAAGTAGTAGTAAAAGTAATTCCTTTTACCTTAGCATTTTATTGTAATTTACTTTTCAGCATTTTATTTTATTTTACTTCTCAGCTCTTACTTTATGTCTTTTACTTTTATGTTTTTACTAGTCCTAGTTATGTGTTAGTTTTCTAAGGTTGTGATGACTTTCAATATCACCGGTTTATAAGGGATTATTTTATAGTTGGGTAATTTAAAGGTTTATTTATTAAGTCTTAAGCTTAATGCTTCTTGTTTTCTGATCACCAATAAGATTGATACGGTAAATCTAAAATGAACTAGACATATGGATTTTAGGTTTCAGACTTAGACTTAATAGCCCACGATCTTCCTTGAGGATAGATAACCCTTTAATAGATTTCCTTACAGGATAGGAATATACCTGTCGGGCGGGGGTAGCCATAATTGGAACTTAATCTTAATGAATCCAGATAATTTGGTTGACATAGACATATGGTTCAATTGGGTTAAACTGGGTATTTGTGTCTGACCATCGACAGAGGCTTACACATAATTTAGTGTTCCAGGTTAATAAATCAATATATTACCAACTTTAAGATAACCACTTCATCTTTAAAATGATATTAAAAGAAATCACAACCCTAAATCTTTGTGTCTTTTGTTATTTTCCTTAGTATTTTCTTTTGTCTTTTTATTTATTTATTTATTTTGTAAAACCACTTTCAACCAATCAAACAATCATTCTCTTCTCCCTTTAATTAGATATTTGTAAATAAATAGATTCAATAATTAATAACAACAGTAGGAATTAAGTCCTCGTGGGATCGATATTTTTATACTACTTGAACGATACGTGCGCTTGCGTTATACGTGTGTGTTTACGCCGGTCAAGTTTTTGGCGCCGTTGCCGGGGACTTGCTCCGGATCTAATGACCAACTCATAGCCTATGAACCTCAAGTTGACCTCTCCTTTCAAAGATAAAATGGTCCGAGGACGATCGTGGTAAGAGGCGTCGAATTAATCTGGATCTTAACCTTTAATTTCCTGTAGAATTTCAACTAATCAGGTACGAATTTCTAAACTCTTCTTCTACTGTTTAAGACATTGGGGACAATGTCTCATTTAGGTTTGGGGGTGAGGTATAGTTAATAGTACTTGTTTGTTTTATGTTTTTATTTTTAGTCCAAAATTTTTCGAAAAATACAAAAAAAAATTGGAAAATTTTCAAAAATTACAAAAATATTTTGCATTTTTGTGTTTTTATTTTGACTAAAATGGTGAAATTGGTAAGAGATAGCCGAGTAAGGAGTTTCCACTCCTGAGACGTATCTCCAACCTATTTTTGAAATAAGTTAATTTTTGTTTATTTCATTTTGAATTATTTAATTTGTGAATTCTCCTTAACACTGACTAAAATGAATCTTCATATGTTCAGTTAGCAAATATTATCAACATATATAGTAACATACGGACATGAGCTAAAAATTGAAAAGTTTGTAATATTCCGTGCTATAGTTTAATTGGAGGAAGCATCTCAAATATTGATGGAGTAAAAAAAAAAAAAAAAAAAAAAATTCTGATGTACAAAAATAAAGTATCCAAGATCCGGGTTATTAAGTCTGTAAGGGTGTTTTAACACCTAGTGCCCTAAAACCAACTAGTTTGGGAGTCATTGGCCCAAAGCTCGCTACATGGATCGAAGATGCTACAAAAAAAATATATATATATTTATATCTGAAGTCTGAGTAATTAAGTCCGTAGGGGTATCTTAACACCTGGTGCCCTAAAGCCAACTGGTTTGGGAGCCACCGACCCAAAGCTCGCTACATAGACGGAAGGTATTGTATATAAATAAAAAGTCAAAATAGAGAAAAATCAAAGAAAAAATCAGAAAAATGAAAAATTATTCCATTGCTGCAAAAAGATGTTAAATCTGATAGAACTTTAGGACAAAAATATTACTCTCTTATCAACTGCACTTATGACTGTTGTGGGCAAAAATGAGTTGTTTAATATTTTGTTGGTTGTGTATATGGAGAATGGTAAAAATAATCGGAGAATTTACTTATTCAGTAATTTAGAAAGAAACAAAACAACTAGTAACTTGGAGTAGAATTTTCACCTGATTAGTCACTAACTTTCTTTATTCTCTTTTCGCTTGTCTTTTTTGCTTTTGTGTGCATTAGTTTTAATACCTTTTTACTTTTGTAAAATGTTTGTGGGTATCATTGCTGTAAACCCTCACGAGACTACACTCGTCCACTAGGGACACCTAGGGGTTTAAGGCTTGTTGCATATGCTAAATGCAATCGTGATCCCTACGAAAATGGCTTAGTTAAATTTTATTATGTTATTTTATTCTGTATTTTGCTCGAGGACTAGCAAAATGTTAGGTTTGGGGGTGTGATGAGTGGTATTTATATCACTATTTCCCACTCATTTAACTTAATATTTTGTATAGTTTCTTGAGTTTTGTGAATGTTTTGATGTGTTTTATTGTTATTTTGCAGATAAATAAAGATTGGACAGCACTGGAGGCAATTTGGGGCAAAACCGGACAAAAATGCGTCAACAGGGATATTTCCGTCTTTTCCGCGTCGCGACGCTGGATCATTGCGCGCCGCGATGCCCAATGCGCCGAATCTGCTAACATGCGCCGGGTCAACGGATCAGAATTTGAGAAGTTTGACTTTGCTAACATGCGCCGTGACACGTGTCACCACCACAGAAGATCCGCTAATGTGCGCACGCCACATCGTCATGACGTCACAAATGACGTCATGAACAGTGACATGTCACCAATGACGTCAGCATAATAATTGAGTCTTAGCCGCCATGACACGTGTCGCTTTAAACAGTCAGCCGCCATGCCACGTGTCGTCTCCTCAGCGTGCCACGTCGACAAATCCAGCTTCGCGACGCTGAGGGCTTTGGCGTCGCGACGCTGGAACAGTGAAAAATATTTCTATAAATACTGCGCGAATTTCAGAATTTTGGTGTGCCTTTCTCTCTCTCATCTCTTTGATGAAGAGAGAGTTTCTCTCTCTAAAAATATTTTAATTTTATTTTTTTTTTATTTTTTTTTTAGTTTGTAATTTATTTTAATTACTTTTGTAATAATAGTAATTTAATTTTTACTTTTTATAGTTTTTACTATTCACCATGTTGAAGTAACTTTTTCAGTTAGGGTGAAAGGTAATTCTTTCTGTTACCATTTAGATTAATCTCCCTTAAAATAATATATTAACTATTTAAAATATTGACTTAATAAGGAATACCGCTATATGGTCGGTTGGTAATTTATTCTAATCTGGTTTAACCTGACTAATCAAGGATACCGCCAGACTGGTCGGTTGTAAATTTATTTTTGTTCCGCCTTAATGGCTGGTTGGACTTAATTTGACTTAATCAGGATACCGCCAGAATGGTCGGTTGGTAATATTATCACAAGTTTATATATTATTTTATGGGAGATATCTAAATAAGTAGTAGTAAAGTAATTCCTTTTACCTTAGCATTTTATTGTAATTTACTTTTCAGCATTTTATTTTATTTTACTTCTCAGCTTTTACTTTATGTCTTTTACTTTTATGTTTTTACTAGTCCTAGTTATGTGTTAGTTTTCTAAGGTTGTGATGACTTTCAATATCACCGGTTTATAAGGGATTTTTTATAGTTGGGTAATTAAAGGTTTATTTATTAAGTCTTAAGCTTAATGCTTCTTGTTGTCTGATCACCAATAAGATTGATACGGTAAATCTAAAATGAACTAGACATAGGGATTTTAGGTTTCAGACTTAGACTTAATAGCCCACGATCTTCCTTGAGGATAGATAACCCTTTAATAGATTTCCTTACAGGATAGGAATATACATGTCGGGCGGGGGTAGCCATAATTGGAACTTAATCTTAATGAATCCAGATAATTTGGTTGACATAGACATATGGTTCAATTGGGTTTAAACTGGGTATTTGTGTCTGACCATCGACAGAGGCTTACACATAATTTAGTGTTCCAGGTTAATAAATCAATATATTACCAACTTAAGATAACCACTTCATCTTTAAAATGATATTAAAAGAAATCACAACCCTAAATCTTTGTTGTGTTTTGTTATTTTCCTTAGTATTTTCTTTTGTCTTTATTTATTTATTTATTTTGTAAAACCACTTTCAAACCAATCAAACAATCATTCTCTTCTCCCTTTAATTAGATATTTGTAAATAAATAGATTCAATAATTAATAACAACAGTAGGAATTAAGTCCTCGTGGGATCGATATTTTTATACTACTTGAACGATACGTGCGCTTGCGTTATACGTGTGTGTTTACGCCGGTCAACTATACAAAATATTAGGTTAAATGAGTGGGAAATAGTGATAGATTTACCACTCATCACACCCCCAAACCTAACATTTTGCTAGTCATCGAGCAAAACAATAAAATAACATAAATAAATAAACTAAGCCACTTTCGTAGGGATCACGGTTGCATTTAGCATATGCAACAAGCCTTTAAACCCCTAGGTGTCCCTAGTGGACGAGTTGTAGTCTCGTGAGGGTTTACAGCAATGATACCGACAAACATTTTACAAAAGTAAAAAGTTAGTTAAAACTAATGCACACAAAAGCAAAAAGACAAGCGAAAAGAGAATAAAGATGTTAGCGACTAATCAGGTGAAACTTCTACTCCAAGTTACTAGTTGTTTTGTTTTATTCTAAATTACTGAATAAGTAAATTCTCCGATTATTTTTACCATTCTCCATATACATAGCCAACATAATATTAAACAACTCATTTTTGCCCACAACAGTCATAAGTGCAGTTGATAATAGAGTAATATTTTTGTCCTAAAGTTCTATCAGATTTCACACCTTTTTATAGCAATGGAATAATTTTTCTCATTTTTCTGATTTTTTCTTTGATTTTTTTTTCTATTTTTTATTTATATACAATATCTTCCATCTGTGTAACGAGTGTTGGGTCGGTGGCTCCCAAACCAGTTGGCTCTAGGGCATCAGGTGTTAAGACACCCCTACGGACTTAATTACTCAGACTTCAGATATATATATTTAGCAGCATCTTCGATCCATGTAACGAGTTTTGGGCCAGTGACTCCCAAACCAGTTGGTTTTAGGGCACTAGGTGTTAAAACACCCTTACAAACTTAATAACTCGGATCTCAGACGTTTTTTTTTTTTTTTACTCCATTGCTTTTTTAGATGTTTCCTCCAATTAAACTAGAGCACTGAATATTACAAACTTTTCAATTTTAGCTCATGTCCGTATGTTACTATATATGTTGATAATACCTGTCAACTGAGCATATGAAGATTCATTTTAGTCCGTTTTAAGGAGAATTCACAAATTAAATAATTCAAAATGAAATAAACAAAAATTAACTTGTTTTGAAATAGGTTTGAGATACGTCTCAGGAGTGGAAACTCCTTACTCAGCTATCTCTTACCAATTTCACCTTTTTAGTCAAATTAAAAACACAAAATTTTTTGTAATTTTTGAAAATTTTTCAATTTTTTTGTATTTTTCGAAAAATTTTGGACAAAAAATAAAAACAACACAAAACTAAAAGCAAGGTACTGATCAACTAATTTCCTCCCCCAAACCTAAATGAGACATTGTCCCCAATGTCTTAAACAGTAAAATGAGAGTTAAGAAGGTCGTACCTGGTTAGCTGAAATATACAGGAAATTAAAGGTTAAGATCTAGATTAATCCGACGCCTCTTACCACGATCGTCCTCGGACCAATTTATCTTTAAAAGGATATGGTCAATTTGTGGTTCATAGGCTATGAGTTGGTCTATTAGATCCGGAGCAGTTCTGGCAGTAAAGAGGAGTTCTTTCATAGGTTTTGACACGAACCCATTTCTCCGAGCATCATCAAGAAACACACAAAGAAAATCATAAAATCCATCAACATTAAACAGTCCAAGCGGTTTCTGGTGTATGTTCAGGTTCGTCCAAGATAGAACTATAAAAATTTCCTCCAATGTACCCAAGCCACCTGGCAAAGCGATAAAAGCATCAGCACGGTTAATCATTTCTACCAGTCGTTCAGACATACCTGGCACGATTAGTTCCTCTCCGTTTGATGATCCAATAAGATTTGCCTCTGCCAAGGGTTTTGGGATGATTCCCAAAACGTGACTGCCTCCTTCCTGTACAGCCTTTGAAATGATCCCCAAAAGTCCAAGATTTCCTCCGCCATATATTAAGTGCATATTCCTTGCAGCTAAGACTCGACCCAATTCCTGTGCTGCTTCTATGTACTGTGGTTTAGTACCAACACTACTACCGCAAAACACACGAATGTTTTCAACTCGTCTTCTTGAAGTGGCTTCCATATTGTTTTTTATGTATTTCTTTTTCAAATCAGGATGCCTTCAAAAGTGCAATGACGGGCTGAATTTATAGTACCTGAAAAGAAGGGTGAGTAATAATAGCACTAATATCTTCCAGAGGACGATTGTTAGCTAAACAACAAAAGAAATCGTGAAATGTCAAAAAGTCTGGATTCTGTCTACGAAAATAAAGATAATTACAATAGAAAAGTGAATCAAAGCAATAATTAAGGCAACAGAATTGTGTACGCAATACGCCACTCGCTTAGTATAAATTCATTAGGATGTGTCTCAAGATTTCATTCCTTACTCAGCCATCGCTAATGAATTGTTTCTCATTTTTGATTGCCAAACACAATTCCTTCTGTCTTAAAATGCTTCGTTTGTGCCTTTCCCTACAAAAATAACACACAAAATTAAAAAGTTCACACAAAATATGAAAACAAATTACAACAAATTGCATGGGTTGCCTCCATGCTAGCGCTAAATTTTACGTCTTCAGCCAGACGTGACTGAAATTCATCTGTCAATGAGGTTTCAATGTCATTTTGGATGTCCGATTAAAGACAATCCCGTGAGCATTGCTTTTGAAGGGTCTCTTCCAACGGTAAGGTGGCAAAAAGAGTTGTGTCTCATTCAGTGCTCGTGCCACCTTTTTACTCCTTGTTGTTCCAGTGGTTCCTGTAAAGAAAGAAAGAAAATCAGGAGGTCTCGTATGGTGCTTGACTTGGAATGGGAGTTCCATTCTGTCAAGCTTCTGGGTGATATCTTTGATTTGTACTCCCCAAAACAGCGATGTTTCTCCTGAATGCTCTGGATCTTTATTAAGGTCAGACATTTGCTCCTCCATTTGCTCTGTTTCTTGCTCCACATTTTCTTCACAGATGTATTTTAAAATTTCCATATTCAACTCTTCATCTGTCATATGTGAAATACATGTTTCAAAATTTTCAACCTGAGGATGAAAAGAAATGTCAGATTTTAGGTCTTCATCCTCTGATATGACTGGAATGGATGGTTCAGATAGATCTTCTTTAAACATCATGGTAAAGCATGCTCCAAGATCTTAATTTTGAGGATTGAAAGTTTGATCCTCCGTTGTTGGTGCAGTTGGTACAAATAGATAAGCTTCATCCTCGTCAGAATCAGAATAATAATAGTCAATTTGAGACTTTTCCGGTTCGGGCTCCTGAACTGATACCTCTGGTTGTTGATACTACTCAGCCTCCTCCTCTGTTGAAGTGTCATTGTGAAATGATTGGTACTCGAAGGCTTTATCAGTGTTATCTGAAAATGGTTCTTGAGGTATGTAGTTCTGGTTTTCTGTGAATTGTCTCATTTGATCTGTCATCCTCTGAAAGAATTCTGATTGTCTCTGAATTTGTGTATCTGATTGAGCTTCCCGTTCTTCGAGCCAATGTATGAGCGTGTGAATCAACTGATCTTCCTCGGATGGTTTTGTTTGTTGATGAAGATCGTAGATGGATGGTGGATAAGATGGATAATATGATGGTTCTTCGTAACTTGAATGATTCCAATAATTATGCCACTCTGAAAGGTATATACATTGATTGTTCGGGTGGTTACCATCACAAATTACACATCTCCCCATTTCGTTCTGTTGAGCAAATGTAGAATTGCTTGGGTCTGGCATCCAGTGATAATCATTGGGCTGGACAACAGGCCTCAGAAAATCGGACTGTTGCTCCCAGATTTAGGGTGTATCTTCTAGTAAAGCTTGTGATCTCTCAATCTCCCAGTAATGTTCCATTTTTCAATCCTGAAAACAAAAGAAAAAGATAAAAATTACAGATAAAAAAAAGAAAATTAGATACAAGTAAATTGGATAGCTTCAAAATTAATAACTCAAGAAAAATAAGTCCCCGGCAACGGCGCCAAAAACTTGACCGGCGTAAACACACACGTATAACGCAAGCGCACGTATCGTTCAAGTAGTATAAAAATATCGATCCCACGAGGACTTAATTCCTACTATTGTTATTAATTATTGAATCTATTTATTTACAAATATCTAATTAAATGGAGAAGAGAATGATTGTTTGATTGGTTGAATGTGGTTTTGCACAATAAGTAAATAAATAAAAAGATAAAAGAAAATACTAAGGAAAATAACAAAAGACACAAAGATCTAGGGTTGTGAATCATTCTAATATCATTTTAAAGATGAAGTGGTTATTTTATGTTTGTGTAATAAATCAGTTTACTAACCTGGAACATTAAATTATGTGTAAGCCTTGTCGATGGTCAGACACGAATACCCAGTTTAACCTAATTAAATCATATGTCTATGTCAATCAAATTATCTGGATTCATTGAGTTTAAGTTCCAATTATGGCTACCCCCGCCCGACAGGTATATTCCTATCCTGTAAGGAAATCTATTAAAGGGTTATCTATCCTCAAGGAAGATCGTGGGCTATTAAGTCTAGGCTGAAACCTAAAATCCCTATGTCTAGTTCATTTTAGATTTACCACATCAATCTTATTGGTGATCAGACAACAAGAAGCATTAATCATAAGACTTAATAAGTAAACCTTTAAATTACTCAAACTATAAAATAACCCCTTATAAACCGGTGATATTAGAATTCATCACAACCCCAGATAACTAACACATAACTAGGGCTAGTAAGAACTTAAAAGTAAAAGACATAAAGTAAAAATACTAAAAAGTAAAAGACATAAAGTGAAAGCTGAAAAATAAAATAAAATGCTAAGGTAAAAGGAATTACTTTTACTATTTACTATTTTAGATATCTCCATAAAATAATATATAAACTTGTGATTCTTTTTCCAACCAGCCATATAGGCGGTAATCTGATTAAGTCAAATTAAGTCCAACCAGTCATAAAGGCGGAACCAAAATTAAATTACCAACCGACCAATCTGGCGGTATCCTTGTTTAGCCAGGTTTAAACCAGATTAAAATGAATTACCAACCGACCAATCTGGCGGTATCCTTTTTAAGTCAATATTTTAAATAGTGAATATATTATTTTTAAGGGAGATTAATCTAAATAGTAACAGTAAAAGAATTACCTTTCACCTTAGCTGGGGAAGTTACCTCCTCATGGTAAATAGTAAAAACTATAAAAAGTAAAAAGTAAAAATTAAATTACTATTACTACAAAACGTAATTAAAATATTTACAAAACTAAAAATTAAAAACTAAAAAAACTAAAAACTAAAGAATCTAGAGAGAGAAATTCTCTCTTTAGATAGAATATAAGAGAGAGAGTGGTACATTCAATTCTGAAATCTCGAGCTCAATTTATAGGCCTCGGTAGGCTTCCAGCGTCGCGACGCCAGAGCCTTAAGCGTCGCTACGCCAGATTTTGTCGACGTGGCACGCTCTGGTTCGCCGGTTTGAAGATTTTGGTTAAGCTGATAAGGTGACACGTGGCAGAGTAGTTGGGCTTCAATTATTGTGACACGTGGCGGCTTCTGATTGGTCAATGAGATTCTTATCCGCCACGTGTCAGATAAGGATTAGATACTCAATTATTAATGCTGACGTGGCGCTGACGTAGCGGTGACGTGGCGACATTTGGGAAAGAGACTGTTGGCACCGTAGAATTGCGACACGTGGCACTTCCTGATTGGCTGATGATGATGTGGCAGTGAGGTGGCAATGTTGACTTGTTGACTTGCTGACGTGGCTGATGACATGGAAATGACCTGGAGTGACACGTGGCACACGTGGCGATGGCGACTGTCGGCACCGTAGGATGCTGACACGTGGCACGGCGTATTTTAGCAGATCGGCTGTGATGGTGACACGTGGCACGGCGCATTTTAGCAAAGTCAAATTTTTCTCAGATTCTGATTTGTGGACTCGGCGCACGTTAGCACTGTTCGGCGCATGTTAGGCGTCGCGACGCTGAAGTCTTGGCGTCGCAACGCGGACAATTTACAAAAATGCCCCTTTTGTCTAATTTTCTACTGTTTTGACCCAAATCACCTCCAGAATGTCCTGAAACTTTATTTATCTACAAAATAACACAAAACACATCAAAATATTCACAAAACTCAAGAAACTATACAAAATATTAGGTTAAATGAGTGGGAAATAGTGATAGATTTACCACTCATCAGACAGTCAAAAATTTTACATATTTTATTTAGCTAAAATCAGGTAATTTAATAATAGACTTTTCAATGTTTCCAAAAAAAAAATCGTGGAAAAGAGGAGGAGAAGGAAAACATAGGAAAGAAACGAAACAAGGAAGATCCCGAATATTTGAAAAAAGAAACGTCAATATATAGAAGTATTTGTTTATGTGAGCATCTCTAATTTATTAGCCAAATGATAGCATTTTTCCGCATCTTCTGTTAGCATCACCAGGATTCAAAACCGAATATGAACTTTTGGGTCATTCCACTTGTATATGGACAATGAATCTCGGGATGCGAAATAACAAAATTTGAGCCACATTTTTTATGTAATTATTTAATAAATTGAAGAATATAAAATATAACGGAGGTATCATATCACTCATATAATAATTCAATTACATTTTATTACTATGCTAATATAATATTAAATCATGATAAAAATATTTTTTATTTTTTAATTAGTGATATCATATCAATCATATTCCCGTTGAGTTACTTGTGGTTATGAGGGTATCGACCTTCACACAATAATCAGTCATTTTTTTAAAAAAATTCCCACACTAATGGACCAAAAATTTTCAATTTTTTTCAAGCCGACTTGTCATACATGTACCGAATTTAAATACGACTTGTCATTGGATCGACGATTAATCGTCCTTAAGAATGTGTTTGGTTGGGGTTTTGGAGGGGAGGGGATGGGAGGGGAGGGGATGAATTATTTTAAATTATGTTTGTTTGATTCAATTTTTTGAAGGGAATGGGAGGAGAGGGGAGCAAAATCCCTCCTAAGCCAATTTTAGCTCCTCTCCAAAAGTGGAGGGTTTTGGAGGGGAGAGAAAGTGAGCAATTAAAATTTAAATACATTGACTAAATTATCTCTACTTATACATTAAAATTCAAAATTGTCTTAATTACAAAAATCTCTTATATTTGTTTCACCATTCAATTCTTCTTATTCAATTCTCTTATATTTATTTTAATTTTATTTTTCATAACACGTATTATGTAAAACTTTTAATTTTAATTTTATTCTTTGTTTAATTTAAAGATTATATAAGCTTATATTGTTTTAATTTTATTTATAAAAGGCTAAAAGGATAAAATAGTAAATTAGTTTTAAAATATCTCCTCTAATTTCTTGAACCAAACATATATCTAATTAAAAAATATCACCTCTCCTCCCCTCCTCTCCCCTCATTTGAACCAAACACATATTTAATTAAAATCTCTCACCTCCTCTCCCCTCACCTACCATCCCCTCGGTTGAACCAAACCGACCCTAAACAAGTCTTACTTGCCTCCTGCTCCTCGTGGCGGCATGCTCTTCTTCTCACCGCCAAACGCAGCGTTTTTACATCACCTTCCTTCTAGCCAGGGTTAGCGAATTCAATTAATCGCGAGAAGAGGCTTTGAAAAATGACGACGAGGACTAATTTCTACAAGAATCCTTATTCCGCTTACAAAAAGGACATAAGTGATGAGTGGTATTTATATCATTATTTCCCACTCATTTAACCTTATATTTTGTATAGTTTCTTGAGTCTTGTGAACGTTTTGATATGTTTTGTTGATATTTTGCAGATAAATAAAGTTTGGAAAGCACTGGAGGCAATTTGAGGCAAAACCGGAAAAATGCGTCAATAGGAATATTTTCGTCTCTTGCGCGTCGCGACGCTGAAGCCTTGCGCGTCGCGACGCCCAGCATGCGCCGGATCTGCTAAAGTGCGCCGGGTCAGAATTTGAGAAGTTTGACTTTGCTAACGTGCGTCGTGCCACGTGTCACCATCACAGAAGATTTGCTAACTTGCGCCTGCCATGTGTCATCATCCTACGATGCCGACAATCATCATCTTTTCTATCTTGCGCCATGCCACGTGTCGACATCTCAACGGACTTGCTATTTTGCGCCGCTGCCACGTGTCAAGATCTGATGCTTGCCGACAATCATACTCAGCATGACGTCATCAATGACGTCATGAACAGTGCCACGTCATCGGATAAAATTTGATCTTTTAGCCACCTTGCCACGTGTCAAGCAGAGAATGGGCCACGATTAACTGTTCCAGCGTCGCGACGCTGAGCCGGCGTCGCGACGCTGGAACCTTACTTGCGCCTATAAATAGAGCTCGAGATTTCAGTTTTGTTACACCAATCCCTCTCTCTTCTTTGATGTATATAGGGAGATATCCTCTCTCTAAGTTCTTTTAATTTAGTTTTGTAATTTTTAATTAAGTTTTGTAATAATAATACTTTACTTTCTTTATTTTACAGTTCTTACTATTCACTATGAGGAAGTAACTTCCCCCTCCTAGGGTAAAAGGTAATTCTTTACTATTGCTACTTAGATTATTCTCCCATAATATAATAATATTCAAGTTTTAAATTGACTTAATCAGGATACCGCCAGATTGGTCGGGGTAATAAAATTCATATTCCGCCTTTATGGCTGGTTATTTTGATTCCGCCTTTATGGCTGGTTGTTTTCATTCCGCCTTTATGGCTGGTTAAAATGATTCCGCCTTTATGGCTGGTTGTTTTTAACTGATTAAATCAAAATACCGCCTATATGGCTGGTTGGTAATGTTTTGCAAAGCTTATATTATATTATGGGAGAAATCTAATTAGTATTTAGTAGAAGTAATTCCTTTTACCTTAGCAATTTTATTAATTCACTTTCAGCATTTATTTTACCGCAATTACTTTATGCAATTTTATTTTAAGTCTTTTAAGTTTTTAGCCCTAGTTATGTGTCGTAGCTAAGTTAGTTATCTAGGGTTGTGATGAATTTCAATTTAACCGGTTTATAAGGGTTAGATTATAGTTTGGGTAATTTAATATTATTTATTGAGTCTTAATCTTAATGCTCTTTAATTAACTGGCCATTAATTAAATTGATTAGGTAAATTTAAAATGAACTAGACATAGGGATTTTAAGTTTAAGACCTTAGACTCAATAGCCCACGATCTTCCTTGAGGATAGATAACCCTTTTAATAGATTTCCTTACAGGATAGGAATATACCTGTCGGGCGGAGGGTAGCCATAATTGGAACTTAATCTTAATGAATCTAGGTATTTGGTTGACATAGACATATGGTTCAATTGGATTATACTAGGTATTTGTAATTTGACTATCGGAAGAGGCTTTTACATAAATTGGTGTTCCAGGTTATAAAATCAATATTTTACCCAACTATAAGTTAACCACTTCATCTTTAAAATAATATTGGAAAAATCACAACCCTAGATAGTTTTTAATATTGAATTTTCTTAAAATCTACTTTTAAACAATTTTATTTACTTGTCTTTAAATTTAGAATCGTCACCATTTCAAATCAATTAAACAACTTGTTAGATACTAGTAATCATTTGACCTCAAAAAAATTAATAGAAAAGGTTTTAAGTCCTCGTGGGATCGATATTTTTATACTACTTGAACAATATGTGCGCTTGCGTTATACGTGTGTGTTTACGCCGGTCAAGTTTTTGGCGCCGTTGCCGGGGACTTAGTTATCTTTTATTATTAGTTTAGGGGTTAGATACTTTTACTTGTATCTAGTTTCTTTTTACTTATTGTTTTTCTTTTCTTGTGTTTCAGGTTCTCAGAAACTTCATGAGACGAACCAGAAGCTTTGAACTTCGACCGCTTGACCCAGAAATTGAAAGAACCATCAGACAGTTGAGAAGGGAAAGGCGAGAAGCCCAAGAAGCTTTAGTTAACATGGAACCTGAATCTTTGGAGGTTGCACCACCAATTCCCATTCGAGACAGAACCATTCCGGTGGTTGACAGACTCATTTCATGTATTGTACTTCCTCCATTACCAGCAAATGCGGGTGACATCAAAACTTGCATTCAGATGATTCAGCAGTCAGTTCAGTTTGGAGGAAATGCAACTGAAGATCCTAATGCCCACATCAGTAACTTCCTGGAAGTTTGCGGCACTTTCAATTACAACAGAGCATCAGAAGAAGCAATGAGATTGCGTGTTTTCCCATACTCCTTGAAGGACAGAGCTAAAGCCTGGCTACATTCATTACCAGCAGGTTCTATCACAACATGGAACACTTTAGCCACCAAATTTCTTGCAAAATACTTTCCACCAGCCAGAACCGGAAAGCTGAGGAATGACATCACATCTTTTGTACAACAAGATTCAGAATCCCTATGCGAAGCTTGGGAAAGGTATAAAGATTTACTTCGGAAATGTCCTCACCATGAGATTCCAAAATGGCTTCAAGTTCAAACATTCTATAATGGGCTTTCTGGAATAATGAGAACCACAATCGATGCTGCTGCTGGAGGAGCCTTGATGGCAAAAGGAGAAGATCAAGCCTGGGACCTAATCGAAGAAATGGCCAACAACAATTCCTTGTGGCCAACAGAAAGAAGTCTGATTCAAAGAATTGCAGGAATTTATGAAGTTGGAACAAACACAGCAGTGAATACCAGGCTGGATCAGATATGCAAATGTCTAGAAACACTTAGCACGCGAGTTGTAACATCACTGGATCCACAAGTTCACCATATGGAGGAGCACCAGAGTCAAACCAACTTGAAGAAACGTGAATTATGTCAGCAATTTCAACAGACAAGGGAACAATCCATATTCCAACACCTACAACCCAGGGTGGAGGAATCATCCCAATTTTTCATGGAGCAACAATTCAGGCCAACAGCAGAACTATCCACCTGAATTCCAGCACAGAACAAAGGCCAGGAGCAGGCAAATGAATCAGGAATACAGAAGTGTTGACCTACTTGAAAAAGATGGAAGGAAAACACGACTCTCAAGCAGCAAGATATGATACTATATTTCAAAGCCATTCAGCCTCTATCAAAGCACTGGAGAATCAAATTGGACAACTGGCAAATGCTCAGAGTTACAGACCGCCAGGTACCCTTCCTAGCAATACAGAGCCAAATCCAAGAAACATGGGGAAGGAGCAATGTCATGCCATCATGTTAAAAAGCGGTACTAAAATCAACAAAGATGTTGGAGTCAATTCAACTGCTGAGGAAGTTCCAAAAGAAACAAAGCAACAGATGGAGGAAAAAGAAGCAAAGGAAAAAGAACAGATCACTCCACCTCCATCTTTTCCTCAACGTCTTCAGAAGAACAAATTAGACAAGAAGTTTTCTCGGTTCCTGGAGATCTTCAAAAAGCTGCATATCAACATTCCATTTGCCGAAGCGTTGGAACAAATGCCCACCTATGCCAAATTCATGAAAGATATTCTTTCACGAAAACGGAGATTGGGAGATTACGAGACAGTAGCATTAACAGAAGAATGCAGTGCCATCATTCAGAGGAAGCTTCCCCCAAAGTTGAAAGATCATGGCAGTTTCACTGTTCCTTGCGTCATAGGAGAACATAATTTTGGTAAGGCTTTGTGTGATTTAGGTGCGAGTGTTAACTTGATGCATTTTTCTATTTTCAGGAAATTACAGATTGGAGAAACAATGCCAACTTCAGTCTCACTGCAACTTGCTGATAGAACGCTCGTATTTCCGAGAGGCGTAGTTGAGGATGTGCTGGTCAAGGTTGACAAATTCATTTTCCCAGCAGATTTTATTGTCCTTGATATGGAGGAAGACGCAGACGTGCCAATCATCCTTGGGAGACCATTCTTGGCTACAGGTCGAACCATTATTGATGTACAAAAAGGAGAATTAACCATGAGGGTACAGGACCAAGAAGTAACATTCAATATTTTCAAGGCCATGAATTTCCCAGATGATGAAAGAAGGAGGAATGTTTCAGACTCGATGTGATACACAGTACCATTCAGAACTCCAATGCAATGCAAAGTTCTACTGACAAACTTAAAACATGTCAATTGCCTGTGGAGCCTAAAGATAAAGTGTCTTTTGTACTGAAGGAGCCAATCTTGCACTACAAGCAACAGAACAGAGAAAAAAGTTCCACCAACTCAACGAATTGGAGGAATTTCACAATCAACCTTTTGAGGATGCCAAATTACAACAAAGAAAAGGGCAAGAAGAGACATGATGAGAAGTTAGTGCGCATACAACTGGAACCAGGGCAGAAGATACTGTTAAACAAATCAAGGGTGAAATTCTTCCCATGGAAGCCAAAATCACGGTGGTCAGGTCCATTTGTGATCACCAAAGTTTTACCAATAGAGCCGTTGAGATACATGATCCTGACGCTAACAAAACTTTCAAGGTTAAAAACAAGCGTGTCAAGCACTACTGGGGAGAATCATTTGAGCGACAAAAAGAAAGTGTCACACTTTCAGATCCAGCATAAACGATCAAAAGTCACGTCTAGCTGACGACGATTAAACTTAGCGCTCGCAGGGAGGCAACCCATGCAATTTTTGTATATATTGTGATTTGGTGTGATTTAATTTGGTTTGTGTTTAGTTTTTGCAGATTAAGACATTTCAAGATGGAAGAAGCTCTCGCAAATCTTCACAAGCAATTTCCTTCTCTCCCTAAAAAATCTCTAATGAAAGTTTACAAAGCTCGCTTGGAACGAATGAGACTACTGACGATCCATGGTGTGCCCAATGACATTCGTTGGGTAATTGAAGCACGAGTCCGATTGGCAGGTGAGTCTTCTGAATCTTTTATTTCACATCTGCCTGGTTTTGGAAGAAGCACCTATACAAAGAAACGAAGAGCTAAGCAAATGGGTGTTTGTTACAAATGTGCACGCTGGAATTGCAACACTCGTTGTCGTTCTTTAGGAATGGTGTCTGTTAATCGCGAAGACAAAATTAAATTCATTAGGGATGGCTGAGTAAGGAGTCTTTAGATGATATATCTTCGACTCTTGAGACGCATCCCAGTGGATATGTTCACATAGACTTTCGCAGATTACATACACAATTTCAAAAAGAAAGACAACAGTTAAGTCTGGGAATCTGACTCAAAAAGACCCTGTTTGCCAATTTATAAGAAAATTGGATGGGAAGCTTGTCCCTGACGCATAGACGTTAATCAAGCTATAAATTCTTGTACATATTATATCTCTTTGTCTTTTCTAATAATTGTGATTTGTTTTGTTGTTTTCTCCGACAGGATCCAGATCTTGTTGACTATCACGATCTATTTTACTATTTTGCTACTAATCGTCCTTTGGAAGATACTTGTGCTATTTTTACTCACCCTTTTCAGGTATTATAAATTCACTCATCATTGCACTTTTGATGGCATCCTGATTTGAGAAAAAGAAATACATAAAAAATGGAAGCCACTTCAAGAAGACGAGTTGAAAATATTTGTGTGTTTTGCGGAAGTACTGTTGGTACTAAACCACAATACGTAGAAGCAGCACAAGAATTGGGTCGAGTTTTAGCAGCAAGGAATATGCACTTAATATATGGCGGAGGTAATCTCGGACTTATGGGGATCGTTTCAAAGGCCGTACAGGAAGGAGGCAGTCATGTTTTGGGAATCATCCCAAAACCCTTGGCAGAGGCAAATCTTATTGGATCATCAAACGGAGAGGAACTGATCGTGCCAGGTATGTCTGAACGACTAGTAGAAATGATTAACCGTGCTGATGCTTTTATTGCTTTGCCAGGTGGCTTGGGCACATTGGAGGAAATTTTTATAGTTCTATCTTGGGCGAACCTGAACATACACCAGAAACCACTTGGACTGCTCAACGTTGATGGATTTTATGATTTTCTTTGTGTGTTTCTTGATGATGCTCGAAGAAATGGGTTCGTGTCAAAACCTATGAAAGAACTCCTCTTTACTGCCAGAACTGCTCCAGATCTAATAGACCAACTCATAGCCTATGAACCACAAGTTGACCCTATCATTTCAAAGATAAAATGGTCTGATGACGATCGTGGTAAGAGGCGTAGGATTAATCTGGATCTTAACCTTTAATTTCTTGTAGAATTTCAGCTAACCAGGTCTTACTTTCTAAACTCTTCTTCTACTGTTTAAGACATTGGGGACAATGTCTCATTTAGGTTTGAGGGTGAGTTATAGTTAATAGTACTTATTTATATTGTGTTTTTATTTTTAGTCCAAAATTTTTCGAAAAATACAAAAAAATTGAAAAATTTTCAAAAATTACAAAAATATTTTGCATTTTTGTGTTGTTTTGACTAAAAGGGTGAAATTGGTAAAGGATAGCCGAGTAAGGAGTTTTCACTCCTGAGACGTATCTCAAACCATCTATTTCGAAACAAGTTAATTTTTGTTTATTTCCTTTTGAATTATTTAATTTGTAAACTCTCCATAATACTGACTAAAATGGATATTCATATGTTCAGTTGACAGGTATTATGAACTTACATGGAACATACAGTCGTGAGCTAAAATTGAAAAGTTTGTAATATTCAGTGCTCTAGTTTAATTGGAGGAAGCATCTCTAAATAGTAATGGAATAAAAAAAATATCAAAGAAAAAATCAGAAAAATCAGAAAAATTATTCCATTACTACAAAAAGGTGTGAAATCTGATAGAACTTTAGGACAAAAATATTACTCTCTTATCAACTGCACTTATGACTGTTGTGGGCAAAAATGAGTTGATTAATATTCTGTTGGCTGTGTATATGGAGAATGGTAAATATAATCGGAGAATTTACTTATTTGGTAATTTAGAAAGAAACAAAACAACTAATAACTTGGAGTAGAAATTTCACCTGATTAGTCACTAACTTTCTTTATTCTCTTTTCGCTTGTCTTTTTGCTTTTGTGTGCATTAGTTTTAAATACCTTTTTACTTTTGTAAAATATTTGTGGGTATCATTGCTGTAAACCCTCACGAGACTAAAACTCGTCCACTAGGGACACCTAGGGGTTTAAAGGCTTGTTGCATATGCTAAATGCAACCGTGATCCCTACGAAAGTGGCTTAGTTAATTTATTTAGTGTTATTTCTATGTTTTGCTCGAGGACTAGCAAAATGTTAGGTTTGGGGGTGTGATGAGTGGTATTTATATCACTATTTCCCACTCATTTAACCTTATATTTTGTATAGTTTCTTGAGTCTTGTGAACGTTTTGATATGTTTTGTTGATATTTTGCAGATAAATAAAGTTTGAAAGCACTGGAGGCAATTTGAGGCAAAACCGGACAAAATGCGTCAATAGGAATATTTTCGTCTCTTGCGCGTCGCGACGCCCAGCATGCGCCGGATCTGCTAAAGTGCGCCGGGTCAGAATTTGAGAAGTTTGACTTTGCTAACGTGCGTCGTGCCACGTGTCACCATCACATAAGATTTGCTAACTTGCGCCTGCCACGTGTCATCATCCTACGATGCCGACAATCATCATCTTTTCTATCTTGCGCCATGCCACGTGTCGACATCTCAACGGACTTGCTATTTTGCGCCGCTGCCACGTGTCAAGATCTGATGCTGCCGACAATCATACTCAGCATGACGTCATCAATGACGTCATGAACAGTGCCACTCATCGGATAAAATCTGATCTTTTAGCCACCTTGCCACGTGTCAATCAGAGAATGGGCCACGATTAACCTGTTCCAGCGTCGCGACGCTGAGCCGGGCGTCGCGACGCTGGAACCTTACTTGCGCCTATAAATAGAGCTCGAGATTTCAGTTTTTGTTACACCAATCCCCTCTCTCTTCTTTGATGTATATAGGGAGATATCCTCTCTCTAAGTTCTTTTTAATTTAGTTTTGTAATTTTTAATTAAGTTTTGTAATAATAATACTTTACTTTCTTTATTTTACAGTTTTTACTATTCACTATGAGGAAGTAACTTCCCTCTGCTAGGATAAAAGGTAATTCTTTTACTATTGCTACTTAGATTATTCTCCCATAATTATAATATATTCAAGTTTTAAATTGACTTAATCAGGATACCGCCAGATTGGTCGGTGGGTAATAAAATTCATATTCCGCCTTTATGGCTGGTTATTTGATTCCGCCTTTATGGCTGGTTGTTTTCATTCCGCCTTTATGGCTGGTTAAAATGATTCCGCCTTTATGGCTGGTTGTTTTTAACTGATTAAATCAAAATACCTAGCCTATATGGCTGGTTGGTAATGTTTTGCAAAGCTTATATTATATTATGGGAGAAATCTAATTAGTATTTAGTAGAAGTAATTCCTTTTACCTTAGCAATTTTATTAATTCACTTTCAGCATTTATTTTACCGCAATTACTTTATGCAATTTTATTTTAAGTCTTTTAAGTTTTTAGCCCTAGTTATGTGTCGTAGCTAAGTTAGTTATCTAGGGTTGTGATGAATTTCAATTTAACCGGTTTATAAGGGTTAGATTATAGTTTGGGTAATTTAATATTTATTTATTGAGTCTTAATCTTAATGCTCTTTAATTAACTGGCCATTAATTAAATTGATTAGGTAAATTTAAAATGAACTAGACATAGAGATTTTAAGTTTAAGACCTTAGACTCAATAGTCCACGATCTTCCTTGAGGATAGATAAACCTTTTAATAGATTTCCTTACAGGATAGGAATATACCTGTCGGGCGAGGGTAGCCATAATTGGAACTTAATCTTAATGAATCTAGGTAATTTGGTTGACATAGACATATGGTTCAATTGGATTATACTAGGTATTTGTAATTTGACTATCGGAAGAGGCTTTTACATAAATTGGTGTTCCAGGTTAATAAATCAATATTTTACCCAACTATAAGTTAACCACTTCATCTTTAAATAATATTGGAATAAATCACAACCCTAGATAGTTTTTAATATTGAATTTTCTTAAAATCTACTTTTAAACAATTTTATTTACTCGTCTTTAAATTTAGAATCGTCACCATTTCAAATCAATTAAACAACTTGTTAGATACTAGTAATCATTTGACCTCATAAAAATTAATAGAAAAGGTTTTAAGTCCTCGTGGGATCGATATTTTTATACTACTTGAACGATACGTGCGCTTGCGTTATACGTGTGTGTTTACGCCGGTCAATAAGCCTCTCTCTCTCTCTTTCCGTTCTTCGAAATTTGAAAGGTATTCAAATTCATTTTTCGCCTCTTTGAAATTCTTTATTCCTTCTCTTTTCGCCTTTCTTTGATAATTTTTTTGCTCATATAAAACTTTTTTTTTTTTGAAATAGCATATAATATCGCCACGGGAAATGCTCTCTCCGATTGAGGAACCATCTCCAGCAGTTGATGCTTATGAGCGAAAGGTCAGCGTGAAACGACATCGTGTGTCTAAATCACTGCTGGATAGCAACCGCGAAATTCATGAGAATGATGGTCCAATGTCTCATCATCAAGATTACATTAACAAGAGAAGGCAACTTTTTATTTCTATTTTTATTTTTGTTTTTTGTTTTTTATTTCAAGCTGTTATTTAGGGGGGTGTATTCAATTGAGATTTTAAAAGACTATTTATTAATAAATAAGTCCGTTAGATTTTAAAAGACATTTAAAGAATGTAATGACTTATAAGATTTTATGAGATTTTTTTTAATAGAGATTTTTTACTTATAAGATTTTAAAATATTTATATCATAAGAATTTGTAAGATTTGAAAGGACTACATATAGATTTTTTTTCTTTTATTAATAGATATATATATGGAATGGAACTATAAATAATAATAATAATGAATAATAATGAAAGTCAATTGGTTCAAATTGTGGACATTTGCATCAACAATAATAGAAAATAGAATTATATGAAATAGAACCATAAATAAAAATAATATTCAAAATCATAAATTAATGAAAAATATAACAAAGAAATTATAATTTTAAAAGCCAATTTGATGGTCTTTTAATAGCCAATTTGATGTAGCTTCATGTCCTCCTAAGTAGTATTTCTCCACATATCTAAAGCCATGCTAGCTCTCCATGCATTAGCATCTTCTCGTTGCTGCTCTTGGGTTTGCACAACAGGTTCAAAATTATCTTCTTCATTAACCGATAATACTAAAGATGAAGAGTCGTCTATTGGTTCAATTGGAAATTCATCAGAACGACACTCCTTGCGAAGAAAGTTATGTAGTGCTACACATGCCAACACAAGCTCTGCTTGTGTCTTAAATAGAAATGGAGGCGCTGACTTAAAAATTGTAAACCGCGATTTAAAAATGCCAAATATCCTCTCAATCACATTCCTCAAAGAAGCATGGCGAAGATTGAACAATTCATTTTCATTATGGGGGTCATTACCTTGACCTGTAAAATCTTGGAGATGATATCGCACACCTCGAAATGGAGCTAAAAATTGGCGTCGATTTGGAAATCCACAGTCTACTAGGAAATATTTACCTAATTATACATACAATACATATAAAATTAGTATGAAATGTATTATATAAATGTGTGTTTTCTGTTTGTGTTTTTTTTTATTTAAAAATAAGTACTTACCTTCGGGAACTTTAAGTTCGTTCCTCTTGATAAGGCATCACTTAGCAACTTTGAATCATGAGTTGAACCCTCCCACCCACTAATAACGTATATGAATTCCAATCAAAGTTACAAGCCGCTAATACATTGTGATATCTTTCCATGACGATTACGATAACTGCTGACATATATATTTATTTTTTCAAACGATGCATTTAGTTCAAAAGGTACAGGAAGTGGAATATCAAAACTAAAAATAAATTGATAAGTTAAATTTTTTTTTTGATAAATTGATACCAATAAACCATCTCGTGCACATCAAATATTCAATCAAAGTAAAAGCTAATATTCAATCAAAGTAAAACCTAAAGGGAAGAAATCCTAACATGATTAAAATAATAATATCATCCTAACTTGAATTTTATCCAAGATGAGCGCTCTTCCAATGACATGTTCAAGAACAAGTCTTTCCTTGTTTTAGTACTAAGCAATTCACCACCCGCCCTGTAACGAGTATTCTCATCCAAATTTGGTATTTGGTATCTCTTTTATGGCATCCCAAATATCCCTCTCTCTTTCTCTTTCTTTTTCTCTTTTCTCCATTAGATGGGATATTTTTTCAAAATTGGCAGAAATAGTCTCAATGCCTATAGAAAGATTTTCTAGAACTTTGGCTTGATTGTTGGTCCCAACTAAGCTAGAATTTCCTTCATATTCATATCTATTTCGCTTATTGCGGCTTGGTTTTTCCGTGGGATCCGAACCTAAAGGGGAATACGATGGTGGACTATATTGGCTGGGTGATGGAGGCTGGTAGGATGGTTCATAGTGATTTGGTGCCATGAATTCATCAATGTTAGGATTATATGAAAAGTCTTCAATCCCGAAATCTCTATTTTCTTCCCCCATAAGTCGTTGCATCATCAGTATCATCAGCGCCCAATGCAATGGAGCCATTCCCAGTAGCAGTTCCACCCCCAAAAACAATCTTCAAATCCTCATAATCAACTACACTCTTTTCTCGTAGTTTATTGTGACTTGGGTGGGACTGGCAAATAACAAATTATTCACAGTTAATATATTATAAATAACATAATGCACTAAACTAGTAAGCTAATAAAATATTTAAAATATTATGAACTAAACTCACCTTCAAGTAATCTTTCCATACTTCATCACTAGCAGTGAAGGTCTTTGTAATTGGGTCCCACCCAAAGCCAGAGTTGTTACGCATAAGCGTACACATCTTATTATATTGCTTCTTAAACCACTTCATTCGGCTCAGGTAATGATTATATTTTTTTGGGAACCTAATTTTAGCATTAAGACGAGGAAGTATCACTCTTTCTACATTTTGCTTGCTAAGTGACCCATTAGCATCACGTAATCCCCTATTGACAGCACATCCACCAAGAGGTGCAACAACTCATTCGTATCATCAATGGTCCAAGATTCATAGTCTTTCTCTTTGCCTTTTCCTTTGTTATTTCCTTGCTCTGAATCCCCCATTAAATTACTTCTACAACACATAGACATGTATATTATAGTTACTCATCAAATTACTAAAATCCAAATAGATTAATAAATTTAACAAGTGTTTCCAACTAAATGTTCTAAGGTAATTCACATTTTTCAATCAACAAAATGCAATTTATACAAAATTAACTATTTAAATAGACATGTTACTGTCCAAGTTTGGGCATATCAACTATAGCAGAGCAATTACGTGTTATATAAGTTCCAATTGGAGAAGTAAAACAAAGTCCATAGTCAAAGCGAAAGCCAATTGAAGTTTGGAACATATCTCTAAACTTGTTTAATTCAAGTTTGGGCATATCTCTCATGAATTACGTCTTCAATTTTTTCACTTTAACAGATTCAGTGATGGAACAAAACCGAGAACTACATATTGCTGTATTAACAGATTCAGCCAAATATATACGGCCAAAACATCACTCTGTTAAAGCTTTTGTCAATTAATACCACCACCCATGAGAAATTATAAAAAATAATATCACAAAAATCATATAAATAAAATCAATTAAAAATCATACATGTAAAAATCTTTTTTCCCCGAAAAATTTCAAGCATTTCACCTAACAAAACAAAAACCTATCATCAAAAGTTATAAAAAATAAAACAATTAATAATCATTGGTCCCACACAGTAGCTATTCATTGTAAAGACCTCTTGATTTTTTTGTTTGATAGCAAAACTACACCTAGTAACTCCTTAAATTAATTGCTCTCCACATATTACTAGCAAGCATAATTATATCGCTAATTGGTTATCTTATTTGGGAATTGATTTATTTTTCATTGAACTGAAATTAATAAGAATCAATTAGATTCCGCACAGTAAAAGCAACACCAACCCATGGGGAAAACAAAAAGATTGTCAATAGGAGTTCGTAATAGAAACAAGAAGAGATTTCATAAGTAAGTTGTTGACTATCTTAAGTATGATTTTAATAAAAATTATGCAAGAAACTAGATTTTACAAATATCTAGAAACAAAACAAAATAATTTCCTTATATAGATCAATTCAATTCATTTGGCTCACCAGCAATAGCCGAATACAGCCCATATAGCAAACAATTTCTAACGCCACGTTGCCATTTTCAGGAATGAAAATCAATCTATCTATTTTTCATTCACAAATAAAAATCGATCAAAACATAATAAAAAATTGGAACACAAAAGTACCTTGTTCACGAAGAGTTCACAAGTCTGTTTTTCTTCTCTTCTGTAGCTCAAAAAAATCTCATGTCAAAAGTCTGATGGGTTAGGGTGGGATTTTTTATAGGATTTGATATTTATATTTTCTACTAAAAAGTCTCACACAATCCCACACATAAAATAATCCTTCAAAATCAACAAGTTTTTCAATACCATAAGACTTCTTATTATTTATTTAAAGTCCTGATTGAATACCATTGGATTTCGACACCCTATTTAAAAAGTCCTAAAATTCTTAATTGAATACCACAAAACTTTTTAGATTATTTAAAAGTCTTAATTGAATACCACAAGACTTATTTAACTTAAAATAGTCTTTTAAAATCCTAATTCAATACACCCCCCTTATTATTGCAATTAATTACAAGTTATCACCTCAATACTAAGTTTGAGTGACTCGAACCCAGACACTTTGAGCCAAATATGGGTTGTGAGTGCATAGGTGATACGAGTGCTCGGATTCGAGTCTTACATAGGAGGCTTCCTATGCCATTAACATCTGGCTTATGGAAAAATAGCTACTTAGTGCTGAGGTGATAACTCGTGCAACTTCATTATCGATGATGTGATAATTCCATTGTTTAAAAAAACGGTTGAGGCGGCCGCCTCACTTCGACTGAGGCGGCCGCCTCAGGCCGCCTCCCGCCCTGAGGCGGACGCCTCAGTCGAAGTGTTTTTTTTTTTTTTTTTTATAACTTTTTTAGACCAAACGAAGACGTTTTGGGTCCAAAACGTCGTTGTTTGGTTGCAACTTATTAAAAGAAAGGGCAGATTAGGTCTCAAAATGTGCCAGCCTTAACACACCCCTCTACATTCGGGAAGTTGATAGCCTTAGATTTGAGCTATCCATGAACCGATGCAGTGACGGATTGTCAAGACTGGCACATGACTTTCTTGAAAGTCATCCTTTTGCTATTTATGTCTGACTAATATTTATCTTTCAGTGATTAGCTTGTATTGTGTTACTGCAGAATCTTGAGGTTAATTGTTACTCAATATTAGTGCACATGAAAATTGTATGAATTCTTAGTTAATACTAAATTAAAGAAACAGGTAGTTAAAGCATCAGAAATCATGTAATTGCTTGATGATGTCTTTTGGCAACATACTGACTTTAAGTATTAGCTAGTATGTTATCTTTTGACATGTAATTGCTTGATGATGTCTTTTGACATGTAATTGCTTGATGATGTCTTCTGGTTTAATTTGATTTCATATAGTAAGATGTCAACTCGATCTGATCCGGCTTGGAAGTACGGGCATGAAATTACTGTGGAAGATGGGAAGGGAGGATATAAATATATTATGAATTATGAAGAAATTAATGTATTTTGGATTTAACATGTTTTTATTATTATGATATTACTATTTTGATTATTATTCTGATGTATTGGATCGAGTTCTGACGTTTTGGATCGAGGCGCCCGCCTCGCCGCCTCGAGGCGGTCCGCCTCGCGCCTCAATGGCCGGCCGCCTCGAGGCGCCGCCACGTATTTTTAAACATTGGATAATTCAATATTGTTGAGGTGAACACAGCAAGCAATGAGCTTGCATGCATCATGCACTGGACAGCAAAGGATGAAGCCAAATGCCACCGAAAGTTTTGTTGACAAATTGGCAGGGGAAGCTAGCAACAAGCTGTGATGTGTGTGTGTGTGACAGGAAGTGCCAAACCGCGTGACACTGTTCACGCGGTTTGGGCACTATAAATTGGAGCCTAAATTCATTGTAAAATCATCCCAAAGTCTGTGTAAGCTCCAAGTAGAGAGCTTGAGAGAGTGTGAGGTTTTTTTGTTAAGTTTCTAGTTGTAAATTTGTGTAATCTATTCTTGTAGTAATAGAAATACAATTCGGTTTTTCCTCAAACACACTCTAAAGTGATCGGTGAATCACGACAAGTGGTATCAGTAGCTTTGGTTCTTCATTGGGGTCGAAAAACCGAAGAATGGAGCTCGGTTCGGAAAATTCGGGTTCCGGCAAAGTTGTCAAAAATCAACTTTGAGCATACCATCAGCTAGTTCACGTTGAGATGAGCACGGTGGTATTTTCCGGCGATCAAACGGAGGTCTAGGGAGCCCGCACGCGCCAGGCAGAGAGTCTTCTTCACGCGCCGCCAGTCGCATACACGCGCCGCACGCGCGCTGGAGGTAGAAGACATACACGTGGCCGCCACATCAGCAAGGAGTCTGCCACGTCAGCGCCACGTGTCCGCCACATCAGCGTCACGTCAGCAACCTGTCCCCATTGCCACGTCAGCACTGCCACGTCAGTAGCCTGGTAAATTTCATTTAGCCCCTTGAAGTTTTGAAATTTACAGTTTTGCCCCAGAACCTTTAGGAATTTACAAATCAACCCCTGTGTCGGAATTTAGACCAACAAAGTGTCTATTCAACCATTTTCGACCGTTCCGGACGCAACGGTGTCCTCCGATTTGTGAAATTCAACCCCGATTTTGACCTATTTTCATTTTAAACTTTAAAACTTAAAATGGAAATTGGAGATTCGTCTTCTAGTGCAATGATTAAACTGGCTGCAACTAATTACTCCCTCTGGAGACCTCGGATGATAGATTTTTTACATTGCAAAGATCTGTTTGATGTCATCGAGTTGAAGGGAGTGAAACCAGAGTCTGTTAAGGAGTATGACTGGAATAAACTCAACAACAGAACTTTGGGTCAGATTAGACAGTGGATCGGTCACAGTGTCTTCCACCACGTAGCACAGGATTCAGATGCTTACAGGATGTGGATAAAGCTGGAAGACATGTTCCAGGCCAAGGCAGCTCGGAATAAAGCCCTGTTAATGAGGCGTTTGGTGAACCTGAAGCTACGGAGTGGAACTTCCGTTGCGGAACACACCAACGAGTTCCAGAGCGTGGTGAACCAGTTGTCTGCAGTAGACATGCAGCTGGGAGATGAAGTTCAAGCCCTCTTACTACTCAGTTCCCTTCCTGATAGCTGGGAGACATTGGTGGTTACTCTCAGTAATTCCGCTCCAGGAGGTAAGTTACCATGCCTATGGTAAAAGATGCCCTGTCGAATGAGGAGTCCAGGAGAAAAGATGTTGGCTCAGAACAGACAGAAGCCTTCGTCATAGAGACTCGAGGAAGACATCAAGGAAGAGACGGAGAGAGAGGCAGAATCACAACCAGGGGTAGATCCTCAGATGGAATGAAGTCTACCTATAAGTGCTACCATTGTGGCATTGTAGGCCACCTAAAGAAGAATTGCCGAAAATTGCAACGAGAGCAGAGAGAAGGCAATCACTAGCCGAAGAATGACGAAGGAGAGACACTGGTCGTTGTCCAAGCAGATGTAGCAATATGCTCCATACATGAGGAGACATGCCTTCACAACGCAACCCAAGATGTTGAGTGGGTGGTAGATACTGCAGCATCCTACCACGTCACTCCTCACAGGGATTTCTTCACAACATACAAAGCATGAGAATTTGGAGCAGTGAAGATGGGAAATACCAGTTCCTCTGAGATAGTAGGAATGGGTGATATTCAGTTGCGGACAAATGTCGGGTGTACATTGATCTTGAAGGATGTCCTGCATGTTCCAGAACTTCGGCTGAATATACTCTCGGGAATAGCTCTTGACAAACAGGGCTATGACAATCACTTCAGAAATGGCACATGAAGAATGACAAAAGGTGTCATGGTTGTCGCCCGAGGACATGCTTGCGGCGCACTATACAAGACTCATGTGAAGATTTGTGCAGACAGCCTCAATGTAGCTGAAAAAAAGGCTTCTCAAAATCTGTGGAACCGGAGACTCGGACACATGAGTGGGAGAGGGTTGTCTACCCTGAACAAGAAAGAGCTTACCAAGGATGTTGCACGAGGTCCTTGCAACCACTACTTGATTGGTAAGCAACGCAGAGTCTCATTTGATTTCTATTCAGAGAGAAGATTAGAGTTGCTCAGTCTGGTGCACTCTGATGTTTGTGGTCCCTTGGAGGTTGATTCATTAGGTGGTAACAAGTATTTTCTGACTTTCATCGATGATGCTTCACGGAAAATATGGTTGTATTTCCTCAAGACGAAGGATCAGGTCCTAGATCAATTCAAGCTGTTTCACGCCATGGTAGAGCATGAAACAGGGAAGAAGCTGAAGTGCCTTCGCACAGACGATGGAGGCAAGTACAGTTCCAGAGAGTTCGAAGCCTACTGCTGGAGACACGGGATTCGACATGAGAGAACTGTTACATACACACCACAACATAATGGTGTCGCTGCGAGAACGAACTGCACCATTATGGAGAAAGTCAGAGGAATGATCAGTATGGCTAAGCTGCCAAAGCCATTCTGGGGAGAAGCTGTTCGTGCTGCCTGTTACCTGATCAACAGATCATCATCTAAACCGTTGAACATGGAGATTCCGGAGAAAGTGTGGTCTGGTAAGAATCCCTCATACACTCACCATAGAGTATTCGGTTGTTTAGCCGTTGTATATTTATCCAATGAGCTCAGAGAGAAGCTCGATGCAAGGAAAGTTTCCATGTATATTCCTAGGCCATGGAGATGAAGAATTTGGATACAGACTATGGGATCCGAAGGAAAAGATGGTCATCAGAAGCCATGAAGTAGAGTTTCTCGAAGATCGAACAATTGAAGACATTGAAATGCCCAGAATGTCTTCAAATCCAGTGCCAACAGAAATCCAGACCCAGCACCAGCACAATTGGCCACAGATATGGTGCACGAGGAAATTCCAGAAGCAGAACCAGAGGAGGCAAATGAAGATGTTGAGCAGGGGGAGACACAGCCTGTTCCATCGGAGATTACAGAAGAAAGTGTTGAGCAGGGGGAGCCGCAACCCACTCCACTAGAAGTTGCAAGATCATTCACAGAGATGGATGATGACAGACCTCCAGAAATCAGTAGACCTCAGATAAGAAGATCTGAACGAGGCAGGATTCCATCAACCAGATATCCGGGATCCGAATATATTCTGCTTACTGATGTGGGGGAGCCAGAGAGTTTCCCAAAGGCAAGAAGGCACTGAGGAACAAATGGGTGAAGAAAAATGGCAGCAAAACTGTGCAGAGACACAACAGAAGATTACTGTGCAGAGACACAATGGATTGTACTATGCAGAGACATAGCAGGAGAATACTGTACAGAGATGCAGTGAAGTGTGTTGTGCAGAGACACAGCCGACATGTCAACAAAGGAACGGTGGTTACCCAAGACAAGCTAGAGTTGTGCAGAGACATAACCGGGATAGCTGTCAGATAATGATTGTTTCAGATACAAAGAACTACGATTGACTTGATCCCAACTCAGGGTACGTAGGCAGTCATACAGATGCAGCCAGGGGAGGATCCTTTGGAGGATCCGTTTTTGGATGATTGATGGTCGGCTCAGATTTTGGGGAAATCTTCACCGAGGGGGAGATTTGTTGAGGTGAACACAGCAAGCAATGAGCTTGCATGCACCATGCACTGGACATCAAAGGATGAAGCCAAATGCCACCGAAAGTTTTGTTGACAAATTGGCAGGGGAAGCTGGCAACAAGCTGTGATGTGTGTGTGTGTGTGACAGGAAGTGCCAAACCGCGTGGCACTGTTCACGCGGTTTGGGCACTATAAATTGGAGCCTAAATTCATTGTAAAATCATCCCAAAGTGTGTAAGCTCCAAGTAGAGAGCTTGAGAGAGTGAGGTTTTTTTGTTAAGTTTCTAGTTGTAAACTTGTGTAATCTATTCTTGTAGTAATAGAAATACAATTCGGTTTTTCCTCAAACACACTCTAAAGTGATCGGTGAATCACAACAAATATCACGTTCGGTTGGCTTGTACAGAAAGGAAGTTAGTTCAACTCAGCCCTCACTACAACAAAAATGACTTTTAGTGGCGAAAATTTTCGCCACTAAAAGCTATTATTTCGCCACTAAAACTATTAGTGGCGAAATATAAATTCGCCACTATTTCGCCACTAAAAATGCGACACAAAAGGTATTAGTGGCGAAAATTTAATTCGCCACTAAAAGTATACTTTTAGTGGCGAAAATTAGTTCGCCACTAAAAGTATATTTTTTCCCCACTAAAGAGTCATTTTTAGTGGCGAAATAATTTGCGCCACTAAAAATTCACTTTTAGTGGCGCAAATTTCGCCACTAAAAATCAAGTTTTTTGCCACTAAATGTTATTTTTAGTGACAAAAATTATTTCGCCTCAAAACCCCATCATCAGAGCGTTTCTCCTTATGCCACCGCATAGAGGATGCCAGCTTTGAAGACATGTAAAATCTTTGAAGTCTTGGAATTAATGGAAAATGACGCAAGATTTTTTGAGGAATTTTTCTTCCCTTAATTGAACAATCCCTAAGATTATCATTTTCACTTTCATAGCCACCATTTTTCCACCTTGAACATCCACAGACCGGGCAACTCTGAAGATTAGCATATTGTTTTCGATAAAGTATGCAGTCATTCTTACAAACATCAATCTTCGTATAATTCAAACCTAAATCATGTGTGTACTTTTTTGCTTCATAGGAATTTTTTGGAAATTTTTCATCATGAATGAAGGCTTTTCGCAAAAGGCCAAGCAACATAGTTAGAGATTTATCACTCCAACCATTGATGCATTTTAAATGGAGAATATGAACAATAAATTCCAACTTTGAGAAACTTTTACAACCAGGAAATAACTCTTGCTCGGCATCTTCCATCAATCTAGTAAACTTATCATGTACATGGTCATTTTCCATACTATCACAACCCACTTCAGCCACACCTTCATTCAAATTAATAGATCTTACATTTGTTATGTCATGGATTAAAGGAACTGTCTCATCAAATCCATCCAAATCTTCATCCCCATCAGAATCTTCATTTACTTCATTATTTTCACTATCTTCTCCATGCAAAGACCAAATTTTATAGTCTTTTAATATCCCATAAACAATCAAATGAGTGAAAACCACATCTCTATCATGGAAAATACAATTCAAACAGTTGTAGCATGGACATCTTATTTTTCCATTGCTTCCCACCCTTTTAAATGCAAAATTAAGAAACTCATTAATACCATTTTTATATTCCGGAGTTCGTCTATCTTTTATACTTTTATGATTAATCCACTCTCTATTCATCATGAAACACCTTATTTGGCTTCCTTTGTAATATCCTAATTTGAATTCACCAAATAAACATGCAATATCAGATATGGATTATAACACTCTGGAAATAAAAACCAAACAAATGCACATAACAAGAAAGACATACCTTCTCAGCTACAATACTTTTTCCAACTATAGATCCAGAAAATGAACTAGCTCTGAAAGAAAAACCAATTATAACATAAGAGGTTCTCGTATAGAGCACTGACTGCAGAAGAGAGAATAACATTGAAAATACAGTGTAAATCTAGGTTATAGAATTATGTTATCATTTTAGTATCATCATCCCTTGGCTAATGAAAGTTGTGAGCTTGTCCCTAATGAAAGTTGTGAGCTTGTCCATCATAATGCTTGCATTGTGTGTAGTGACATATACTTGGTCTAGCAATACATGGTACAGAGTACTTTTGAGGAGGTAGATGGTTTATTGCATCTCTAACCTGGGCAGATCAACATTACACTTTTTTTCCTCTGTAATTATTATTTTCTTAAATTTTATCTTGGCCTTGATGAAATTTACTTGTTAACTGTGATTTGGATTTGTGTTTTGCAGATAGACCATAGGAAGAAGGATTACAATTTTGGCTTTGGTTTGACAGTAGGCTAATGAATTGGAAGTGTGATTTGGATTTGTGATTTGCAGCATCAGTCACTGCAAACAGTTTTAGAGCTATCTCATCATGTACTGTTTTTGGTATTTGAAGCTAGATTTTGCTTTTACTTCAGGTTTGTAGAATTTCATCAATGGAAGTAGGGGTGATTTATTTTATCAATGTCGAGAATCTGAATACTACTAGAAGCCGTGTCTTTATGAGATGCATTCATTTCAATTAGAATCTATTATTTTCCAAGTGATGCTTATTTGTTCATGAGTCATGGCCGTGGTGGATTCAGAGTATGTATTGGTTCTTTGTTTAAAAAAAAAGTTAATTTTTAATGGAGAAGATGCCAAGATGTATTCTTGATACGCAAAAAGGCATTTTTAGGGTTTACAAATTACAAATAATGGCGTGAAATAAAAAAAAAAAGTGTTGCCTTTAATTTAAAAATCCAAAATTGTAAATAAATGGGTAAAAAAAACTTTACCTTTGTGATATCCCCAGCACCAATTTGAAGTTTGAACGATGCTAATCAGCAACAACTATTGGGTGGAGTAGGCGAGTAGCAGCGTGAAGATGACGAGAAGAAAAATCAAAGTTTTAGGGTTTTTTTTAAACTGAAAAAATGGCAATTTTAGGTCCGTAAGAGAGAAAAGATAGAGAAGATTAGAGAGAATCAGGCTTAGCAAATAGACAAAAACAAGAAAATAATGGCGTAAACCAATTTTGAATGAGAAGCTTTTTCAATTTTGGGCCTGGAAGAATGAGAAGAATGGAAGTTTAATTGGCACCAATTTTTTATGAAGAAAAAAAAAATGAAACAAATTTCTTAGTTTTTGGTCTGTTAACCGGGAAAAAAAAATTGATGCCGCGAAAATGATTAAAAATCATGTAAATGGGAGGCAAAATTTTCGTTAATTAGTGAGTTACTTTTAGTGGCGAAATTAAATTTCGCCACTAAATGTAAGTTTTAGTGGCGAAAATTAATTTCGTCAATCTTCGCCACTAAATGTACACTTTTAGTGGCGAACTGTAATTTCGCCACTGAAAAGTACACTTTTAGTGGCGAACTGTAATTTCGCCACTAAAAGTAGTTCGCCACTAACAGTTTACTTTCAGTGGCGAAATTTATTTCGCCACTAAATTTTTGTCACTAAAAATCAATTTTCTTGTAGTGCCTATGAAGAATTAACTGCTGATGTTTTGGTAATTGCAATTGCATTTTAATTCCATTTATTTGGATTTTAGTTTTTTGTATTGTTTGTTTATGAATGTTGGTCTCCTTTGGGGCAGGGAACCTCTACTTCGGTTATCAATTTGGTCGGATACTATAGTAAGTGATATTTACTGTATCAATTTCATTGTATCTGGAATTGGTATGTTTCGGTGTATTTGTTCTCATGTTTACTAACCTTGTGTTGAAAACCAAGGTGATGAAAATGCTCCTTCGGAATGTGAAGAAAAGGAGGATCCTCCAAACTCCGGTTTGTTTTTCACTCTTTGTCAGCCATCATCATATTGTAGCGTGTTTTTAATAATCTCTTTGTGTTACAATATGACTGGTTTGGATTAATTGCCATGAACCTTGTCCATTTTTTTGAAGTTTCTAATCTATAAGCAGTAAATTTTAATAAAAATTTAATCTTTCCTTAAAGCAAGTACACAGCCAGTCAGCCAGACTGTAGTTGATTTCATGTAATTAATTTAGTTGCATTGATTTTGTTTATTATTCTGTTCAGGTAAAGTAAGTGAAGTTGAATCAATAAAGAGTAGAAGTGAGCAACGTTATCCTGTTGCTGGAGAACCTGTTTGTATAGTGTGGTAAATATGGAGAGTATATATGCAATGAGGTGGGTTATGAGGGATGTGTTTTTACTGTTTGACATTTTTGCTCACCTATTACCATTTTCCATGCTCCTACTGACCTTCTACATAATTTTTGTACATCTTGACAGACTGATGATGACATCTGCAGCCTGGAGTGCAAAGCTGAGCTTCTGAAAAGTCTTAAACCAATTGAGGTGCCTTTGCACTTGCTAATTTTTTTTTTGATAATTGCATGTCTAGAAGCATCTGTTCATCCTAGCCTGCTGTCCTATCAATTTACTGTGATATTAAGCAATCTTAACTGACTAAAACCAAAAGTAAAAAGAAAAGAAAAGAATGAGAGAGAGAGAAAGAGAGACCACCTCTAGCCTTTGACTGTTTTCAAACTGTTAACTGTTTCTTTTACAGTGTTATCAGGGGTCGGCAAGCAACCAGAATATAGATGTTGCACCATCTACATGTGAAGGTGCCTTACCATTGCGTGAGTTTGAGAAGGACTTTTGGGATTATAACCGCAATCGGTGGTCCAAAAAAATATCTATTCTTTGTACTTATGAATGGTACATTCCTTTATTGTGCATTATGTATGTATAAATGTTTCTTCAAGCATGTCAAGTACAATAGGCTGTTTTTTTTTTTTTTTTTGGACGAACTTTTCATCACAGCTGGAAATGTAAGAGGCCTGGGCACCTCGCTGAAGATTGTTTGGTCATGACCAGTAGCCAGGTTTGTAATGCAATTACAAAATGTCTACATTTCTTAGTTTAATTTTATTAAAGTTGCTTCCACATGTAGGAGGCTATGGGGCAGAAGAAGTCCAATTCCATACCCAGAGAGCTTCTTGAGCTGTATAAAAGGTCTGTAATATATAATTTCATCCATTGTCTTCTTGTAATATTTCATTTTCATTTATACATGTGTTTTTTCTCATTTTTTTCTACTTGCTACTGAACAAAATATGAAGCATAAAAACTCTCTTTTCTCATATCAACTTTATGGTCACCCCATTTTTTGTTGGACTGCCTGCTAGATCTAAATTTTGTTCCTCACCACGGGGGTTAAATATTTTGATTAATAATTCTCTGCCTTTTTTCATGAGGATATCACTTTGTGTCCCTTTTTATGTGCAGATGCCACCAAATTAGCAAAAGCCTGTCAACAGCAAAATGTAGTGCATGCCGTGGCTTCTTAAATTTGGCCACTTGCCTTGATTGCAGTGCTGTTCTATGTGACAAGTAAGTAACGGAATTCTCATTCGTTGGCCGGTGCTGACTATAATTAAGGAGTAAAATGATGATATATTGTTGTCCTATCATTCTCTTATTTGAATGGCAAAATTCATATGTTTTCATTTTTACTGGTGAGCGTTGCTAATGGATAACCTATTTTCAGTGCAGGGCATTTGAATGAGCACATCAAGGCTCACTCTTTGCATAAAAGATATTACTCTCATAAACTCATGCGCCTGGTGAGAATATTAATTCAGATCATATTTACAACAGATTTATTGAAGTTGTTGCTGTTGTATGTCTTGGAATCTGCATTATAATATATTTTGATTGGTTTTGGTTGTTAATGAATAATGATGTTGTAAGCAACACCTTCGTAGTCTTGCCATTGAGTCCTGGTATTAGAGAACATAAATCCCATGCCAAATTGTAACTTCCTACTGCAACGGTGGTCAAACTACATGAAACTCGACCAACGACCTGCTTTATGTTCCAATTTGGCTTTATGGGACAGAAGCACTTTCTTTTCTTTGATAAGAACTTAAAATTAAAAAGTATACTCAAAGTTTCTGTTGCATTCAGACATTCAGACATTATAGATTTGCTTTCTTTGAAGTCATATCAACTCTCATAATAATTAAAGAGCTTAGTGCACAGTTGCAAATAGAATTTTGATGCTGCTTCACAGAATATAGGGTTGATGGCCATTTTAGTCTGGTCATCCCTTTTTATGGCTTGAAATCTGCATACACATGCTTGCACGCACCGTCTTCTATAGATGCTTTGAGTTTGGATATAAAGATTTTTTCAGTTTATCTATTTATCTGATTAATGACAACACAATGCCTTTGATGTAGGTGAAATGCTGTAAATCAACATGCAAGGTGACTGACATATCAGATCTTATGGCCTGCCATTACTGTTTCAGTAAAGCCTTTGACAAGTTCAATGATATGTATACTGCAACTTGGTACGTGGATCTGAAGTGCAAGAATTATTAGGGTTATATCAGCTTCTTGTTTATTTACTAATTCATTGGGTTACGGTTTTCATTTAGGAAGAGGGAACACTTTTTGGTGTTTTGATGTAACTGTAATTCTACGGTCTAGTAAACAATGCACTTGTTTCATGTCCAATCGATTTCATGTTCCTGTTTGTTTGCTGACTGCAGGAAAGGTGCCGGTGCCGGACTTTCCATCATTTGGAATTCAATATGCTGCGAAGATCATTTTGAGTGGTATGTCGAGTAACATTATTTGTAGTCTCATTTTTTTTTGGCTTTTCATCCTCCATCATTCTGTGAGCCATTGACTCTTCTTATGGCTTTCATTGTTAACAGGCATAGGATGAATTGTTTAAATTCGGATGTAGAAGACGCGGCATATATAATCAAAAGGAATAACAACAAGGGCAAGCATGTTCAAATCAGTGAGTGTATTTTCTGACGGAGTCCTGATGACAAATTTCCAGTCTGATATTCACAGACGCTTTCAAAGATGGCTTCCTGTGAATTTGATCTCGACATCCATGTCACATATTTAAGGTGGGTGAGCTGTGAGCACTAGCCACTAATATTAGTAAGAAACAATGAGGAGCTGTGACTGTGGCCATTAATTTGAATCTGCCCATACAACTGGAGACCAGCAAGCATCATGCAGATGCTGAATATTGCCTGCCTATCCTGATTTTGAACCTTTCGGTGCTGCAAAATCCGGAAAAGCCCTCGTGTAATTTTCTTTAGTATATGATATGAAAATTCTCTTATGCGACAGGCGAGAAAGTACATGTATTTAAGTGTTTTTTTCCTAACGCGAAAGGTACATGTATTTTCTCGCCTATCCTCATGAGAGAAGAATTAACACGTGAAAATATCTTATCTTAGACAAGTTTTTTCCGTCTGTTGTAAAGATGTAGCATGCCTCTATGCTTCACAATTGCTGGATTTTTTTTCCCTAAATTAATGTTTTAGTAGATTACTGTCGGGCATAAAAAAATCTATATAATTAATTCTACCCATTGGGAAAATGTGATTTGTAAATTACAGAGAATTTTTTTTTTTTTTTTAAAGGAGAATAATAGAATATTTTAATTATTTTTTAAAAAATGATTCTTGGACCTCTAATGTTTAGATAAATAGATATAAAACCCCTAATATTTCAAAAAAAGATATGTAATCCCCTATTTCTTATTAGATTTTATTTGAGACACGTGAAAATACATAATAAATATGTTAAATTATTTTTTTTCCCCATCCAAAATAATAAAATTTGTGTTTTTTTTTTGAAACTTGTGAGATTTTATAGGAAATTTGGAATCCAAATGTTGAACGTCCTAAGTGGCGAAATTTGTTTATAAATAGTGGTAAACTTATGCTTCCAGCAAAACTTTGCTGAAGATATATTACTGTCGTCGGTATTTCCGTTTACTGGTCTGGGGCTGAACCACAAATGAAATTACCCTCTTTCAAATTACAAAAGAATGAATGTTCACAACTCACTAATTGAACAAAGCTAAAAACTACCAAAGGAAACACCAGCTTCTGCTCATTAGTTCTTCTTACCCCCTTCATCTTCTTTGATCAGGGACAAAATGGAATGGAGACGAAAAGTTCGAAAAAAAAAAAAACTCTAGAGGATAAATATGCTTACGATTTCTTCATGACGTACCCCAAGATTATGCTGAGCAAGCCAACCAAAATGACAAATATGGATGATACACCAGCACGTTTTTTGTTACCTTCACGCCTCAGGAGGTCCTTATACATTGTAATTTCATCACATAAGCAACTGCTGAAGTTTACTAAGTTTTTGAGAATTTAAGCACAACGCAGGATTAAAAAAATCCAAAAACAAAAACAAGACTTAACAAAAGCGAACTGAGGTTTGTGGCAGTAAAAACTTTACAATGTTCTAATATGGTCAATTATACTTTTGTATCCCCAAATGTAAAGAGGCTTAAAACACCAGGAGAAATGCAGAATCGAATCGTCTTTCAAGACCTAAATGTCTGTAGCTTTCAGGAGTATTATTATTGAGTTCAATAACATCCAAAACTCCCCCTATCAGTGGCGGAGCCACAGTAGGCCCAGTGGGGGCAGTTGCCCCCACTGGACCCACATTTTTTTTTTTTTTTTTAATAAATTATATATATATATATATATATATATATATATATATATATTAGAAAATATAAATAATTAAACAACACCCATAAATACATTATTTATAAATTTTTTGAATTATATTTTTTATATAATATGTAGGCTCAAGCCCAAATTAGTTAAAAAAATTCCAATACACTTTTGCATCAATCTTATATCTTAACATATCTAAAATAATTTATATTTAATTGCTATGTGTATAGATAATTGACTATTTTTCATTTTAAATCCAATCATTTATCTGTTTTTCTATTTGCAAAAGAATATAGATTCCATTACATAAAAATAAAAATAAAAATAACTATGTTTATACTTAGGTTTGATTTTAGTATATAATATACTACATAGACTTAAAATACATAATGTCAAAAATAAAATTTTACTTAAATTTTTAGGGTAAATCGGTATTTTTAGAAATTATGGATAAAAATATAATTCTGAAAATTTTGAGTTAATTTATAAGTTTAGAAATTAGAGGCTATTTCATAATTTTCAAAAGTATAGGGATCATCTTGTAATTTCAAAAAATATGTATGAATTCATTATATATTATTTTGGTATAAAAAAAAAAATTAGCCCCCGCTGACTGAGATTTCCGGATACGCCACTGCCCCCTATACCCACTTCCCTAAGAAGTGAAAATAAAGTCAGCCGTGTAGTGAAAATAAAGTCAGCCGTCTAGCAAAAGGTGCACATATCATGTAAAAGGTGCACATACTTTAAACATCCCAAAATCTTTGGCATATAGTGTAGAGAGAGGCTCAAAATGGAAATCAAACCACCCATGCCTAGTCGCTACCAAAACCGAAATATTAAAAACAAAAAATAAAAGAAAGAAAAAGAGTAAAAGAACAGTTGAGTAATAAACTGTGAAAATGAAATTAAACATAATCCCTCACCAGTTCCTGACGAAGTTTGTTATTTCGTTGAACTGCATTATTTTTTTCCTCAGTCAGCTTTGAAATAAGAGCTCTAGCCTGCAGTGAACAAAAACTCACAAGAGTAAATATGACACATATCCTAAACACTAGTGAGACAGAACAAATGCATATCACCAGATGCTACAAAAACTAGCCGTACATGCAAGTAAGCAAAAGCAATTTGGAGGAAAGAAAAGGGAAAAAATGTTTCTCAATTCAAAAACTTGAGCAAGAGCTGCTGCACAATCTTGCAAACACATAAAAAATCAACATGAAACAAAGAAACCCAAGTTGAAGAAATAACCTCTGTAGTGTCATTTGGTAAGTATTGAAGCATAATCATTAAACACGCGAGAAAAAGTGAATGGACAGAAATACATAATGAACCCAAACTTAGTAGTTACACACACTGCAAATCAAATAGAGAGTTCCCTTGGACATCCAAGGAAATTGCTATCAACTACGATACGTCGGTCCTGGGCTCCTGGATACAGAGTGTGTAATGTGGCAGTAGAATTTTCCCACGAATTTGACAACAGAAACGAACCATAGCTTCAAAGATTCAAGGCTCATTTAGATATACCAAAATACACTTATGAGCCAACCATATTTCATTGCAAGTGATTTCTTTGTCGTCTAACAGATATAGTTAATGAGGAATCTATCAAATACTAGAGTATATGGCTTTTGCTTGCTATGTATAAGAAAAGAAAGCAGATAACTGTTATGTAAAATACACCTATTAAACTAGGTAAGCAAGACAAATCATTCAAAACCCACAAAAATTACTATGAAAGCTATCTAGCATGATGCGCACAAGGACACAGATGAATTGTCAACTTTACCTCCACGTTTTTGTCTCGAGGATCAAGCTGCTCAGTAAATGCTTTGGCAGCCTGTTTTCACCAAGAAAAAGCATGCCATCAATTTGCTTCTTTGATAAAGAATAAATTTAAATCAGAAGTACAACCAAAACACACACAGCAGCAAACTCGGCACCATTCACATGCCCATTGTCTGATACAGAACCCCTAGGGGAAGACCCTTCTTCAGATCCTTCATGAACAGGAGATGGTGGTTGTGGTGGAGAAACATAAACCACTTTCAATTTACACTCCTCAACCACATGCCCCGCCTCTTTATTGAACTACACACAAGCACGCTTCCACTATCAATTTAGGTGATAGATTGATTATGTGAGTTTTTGAGGTCTGTATTTTGAAGTTTCATACCATTTCAGCATTAATATCCTTAGCAGTTGTACCATCGTTCGTTTTTACACTCTGAAGAAGAAACTTATCCTTGCACTGCGTGTCAGCAGGTGCCTCTTTTTGCGCTTGCATAGTAACTAAATCAATAACGGGAATTCACAAATTATCAACTAATATTGAAATCTGAAAACCAATAACCATACAGGGAAAAAAAGGCAATGTACCTATAATATCACATGTAGATCTAGGCAAGATGATCCCGGTGTTCGGTTGCACACAATACTTTTTGGGGTTCGTTGTTTTCACCTAAATATAATCAATTACAAATTTAGATAACCCAAATCAACATTTTATTGAGTTTTCATTTATACGATCTTATATTAAAAAAATAATATAAAATCATCTAATTAACATTTTTCCACATAGGCAATGATACAGAGACTAAATGGGGACGAAACAAGGACAAAAACACTTTCAAAACAACATCATTTTGATAGTAATTTTGTCACCTCAAATATCTATAATTAATAAAATTGTAAAATGTGAGATTTAATTTTTTCCAAATTTGGCAACAACTTTCTAGCAACAAAACAAGATTCTAAATTGCATCTTCAAACGTTATAATAAAATATAAAATATAATTGCAAAAAAAATATATATGAAAAATTAACATATAAATCAATAAATCATACCTTGAAAGCTACATAATTGTCGGTTTTATTCGATAATTGAAGAGAACAAGAGATCTGCTTCTTCAGTTCAACTAATCATCAAAACACACACAAATACAAATTAAGAAACAAAAACAAATCAAACCCAAAAAAAAAAAAAACCAAACCGATCCATAAAAAAAAAAAAAAAAAAAAAAAAAAAAAAAAAAACTCACAGGGAAACTTGAGCTCTACAGGCTCTACGCTTAGAAGCTCTCCGGTGCTCATTTTTACAAAACCAATGTTGAGAGAGCGATTAATTTTTAGTGGGCATTCAAGAAAATCACTTGTGGAAATAAATGCATCGCATTCGCTATTCTTTTGTTTTTTTTTCCCCTGGGGCAGGTTCCTTTTAATTAATTAATTAATTTAGTAATTTTAACTTTAAACAACCTCTTTAATAAAAATATTAGCTGGAGTTTTAAAAGAAGAAATAAAAATAAGATAGGCATGTGAATGACAAAAAGCATACTTTTTATTTTTTATATCTAGTTTAAGAAATTTAAGGTTGTCATATACTCATATGTAAAATAAAATCGAGTAAAATTTAAGTTGATATTGATAAAATTATAAAAAAAGAAACTTAGATACTTAAAATGACGAATCTCTGTTTATGATGAGTATTAAAAAATTTGGTCAGCAATCGAGAGTTAGTGAGTTGTCTGGAATTTTAGGGGTTTTAAGTAAATACTTAAAATGTGATTTTTATTAGCGATAAAAAAATATATATATATATATATATATATATATATATATATAATATATTATATATTTAAAAATTATTTGGGGGCTTGATTTTGGACCACATTTTAAGGTCCTAATCAAATGCTAAAGTGGACTGTCAATTGATCGTCTAATTCAAAATCATTGAAGGTCTACAAGAGCATGAAATTTGATAGGAGGGTGTGTTGGATAATTATGACCATAGCGTCACTATTTGTAAAAGACATTGTGGTTTTTGTACAAATTAACTATGTGACAATGAAAATTGCATTTTATCATTTTGTAATTTGATTACTTAAATATATAAATGATAAAATTCCTTATGATTAGTTCCGGATTATTAGATATGAGACAATATCAATCCATAAAGGTTTAATCATTAAATATCCTTAGTCGTAGTATTATCGAGACTGGATATCGATAATGCGGAATAGACTAGTATTGCACTTGTGCGTGTTATGGAAGCACAACAGCATAGTTCTCATATATTTAAGTATTTGATACTTATGCAAATGTGATAGGAGGTTGTGTTTACCGATGGTACGGAAACAGCTTCGCTCTGGATAGACCCCGCGGAATCTCATTGGTAGTATGACTATGTGTCTATGGGAATCCGCATCAGGGTAGGTGTATTTGGTCTTAACCTGAGACTTGTATCGCTAATACTTGCGACAATCAATACGCTTTGGTTTTGGTCGTCCAGGATTTTAACAGGTTCTGTGTACGCCTCTTCTGGGTTTATTGTGAATCGTAGTGTATTGGGTGTGATGTCAAGATGGAAGTATCACTTCAGTCATATGGAGATGATGATCACGCATGGATACAAAACTGGTACTCTAATTAGTTACAACCATCGGGATAATATGACAAGGTCATGATTATCCGATTAAAGAGACTAGTTGCTTGTGATCCGATATATGCTTCGTACGAGGCAGACACTATTCCAGCCTCAGGCCTTGCATGTGACATCCGATACTAGATCGCAATACGCAATACTACGTATACTACGCCTGACATAGATTAAATATTCCTTTAAGAATACTTCTGGAGAATTGGGTAGGCACGGTGCTTTGCTAGAAGCCAACCATGTCTCGTAAATCGGTAAAAACGTAGTACGAGGTACGTACGTGTTCGGATAGTCCGACGACCGGATTTACTGCCAACATATCCAGGGATCTCATGGGTCGCTTCCCGAAGATTCACTGATGAGGTATGATTCGAACATAATTAATCTAGGATTAATTACGGAGAGATTTTATCTGGGATAAAATACTATTTGAAGAGAGAGAACGATTAATTTGGAATTAATCGATAAAATAATATATTCAATATATTATATGAAATTATATTTCATGACGGAATTAAAATTAGATTTTAATTCGGGCGAACGAATTAATTTAGAATCAATTCGCGAGCGACGTGAATAGTAATTTTACTAGGCATAATTATTTAATTAAATTTGATTTAATTACGTCGCAACGGAAAATTCGTTAATTCGGAATTAGCGAATCCGAGCCCGGGATGTGTTACGGGCCCACTCGGATTTTGAATTAAGTGGGGCCCACAAGTCACATCGCTAGTTACATCATTAGTCACTTTAAGTGATGGAAGTCTTGTCACCTTTTTGGTGATTGACATCTAGTCATTTTGAGTGATGGGAGTAGTTGAGAGACTTTAATGCAATTTTCCCTCCAATTTTAATTAAGCTTTTTGGAAAAACATATACAAAAAATTGTGTGAGACTTTTGGCATAAGTTTTTGTGAAAAACAAAACACAAATTAGAAAAGCTCTATCTCCCTCTCCATCTCTCTTGGCCGAATTCTTCAAGAACTAAAGGGAAGATTTTGTTGCAAAATTTTCCTTAAAGTAATAGGGAAACCAACCCTTGAGCTTGGAATCAACATCAAAGCTTGGAGCTTGGATTTCACATTCAAAGGAAAGCTTGGAGATTTTTCTTAAGGAGCAAAAGTTTTGTTCTACGCACATCCAAAATCCGTTCTTTGTAAGTATGTTTCCGCCGTACTTCATTATGTATTCTCATTTATTTCATTGCTTAAATGATCTTGGGACACTTTAGAAACCCAACAATGGTATCATGGAGCCTATTTGAGCATGAAATTTGATTAGGGTTTATATACTAAAATTTGGGTATTTTTGATTTGAGCATTTTTTAATCAAATTGTTTGTTGAGTATGCTTGTAGGTTGATACTTAGAGTTATGCATGATCAATTTTATGAAAAATTAATTGGATTAATTTTGCCCAATAACTTGGCTTGGCCGAATATAGTATAGTACCCTAGGTCATGGTGATTTTGTTTTTTGAATCATTGGATGTGTTTGAAAGACATGAGATATATTGATTTATGGTTTAATTGGATTGAAATCGGAATCAGATATAAAATCCCTACAAATGCCGTGAGCCTTAAAGCATGAAAATGACTTGATTTTGTTTCAATAATGTTGGACATGTATTGATTATGAATAAGCATGATTAATTGATTAGATTAGTATTTTGGAAATGTTAATTTAAATAATTAATCATGACTAAGCACTTTAATTAATTAAATCATGATATTTGGAATATTAAAATTTAATTAGTGGGGCTTAATTTAGAATTGGTTTTATAATGTTGTATTTAGGCCTAATGGGCTTGGTTGGGCCAAGTTGGTTTAGGACAATTGGATTGGATCAAATTGGGCCTAAACCATTCCATTAAGTCCAAATATAATAAATGGGCATTTTATGTTTAATTGGGCCTAATGGGCTGAAATTGGTTTCTTGGCAAATATGGTGATTCCTTAATTGGGCTTTGGTATTTGGGTTTGACCCATATTGACCAAAGTTCAAGCCTTAAGAAATTAATTGAAAGCCCATTGGACTTTAATTAAATGACATTGGATGTTAATTGGGCTTTGAGACTCATTTAGATTAGATTTAGAATCTAAGTCGTAAAGACGCATTTAAAAGTGTAATTATTTAATTTGGAATTAAATATAGAATTAGTATTGAATACGAAATAAATTAGATTTAAATTGTAGTTCAATATAATTCAAGAATTCGTACTTCGAGTACTTATTCTTAAACGAGTTGGACTCGCGCAAATCAAATCGTTGTTTGAACATTGGATGATCACTTTTTTCAAAGATTAATTAATTGGATTAGATTGGTTGAATAACATGTTTTGTGTGAATACGTGGATGTGTTGAATGAATAATGTATATCAGATGGATATCAGAAGGGAAAGGGCAATTTTGAAAATTGTTGTAAATTTAGAATTTATTAAATTGGACCTGCGTGTCTAGCCTTATCTCTCGATTCTTTGTAATTATCTTCTCACCTAATTCCCCTCAATGTTAATGAGGTTTCTTTAATTGTATTATGTAATTGGGTAGAAGTCAGAATAGTGCTAGCCGGGGAGAGGAAATGGAGTGATTTGTTCTAGGAACAATCTGTGAGATATCCATCCGCATAACATTATTAATTTATTTACCGCGCCTTATTATGCTTTTAGAATGCATGTTTAAGGGTGTATGATGAGACCTAATCAAAGATAATAAATTGGTTGCCAATTTACGCGAAAAAACCTCAACAAATATTAAGCGTTTTCCTTCCATTGAGTGATTCTTACTCAAGATCCAAGATTGACACTGGCTTGTTGGCCAAAGTCAAGACCTTTGTCCATCACAGATGTGTTTGAATCATGAAGGCTTTGTTCCATATCGTATGTCTTGTCCAAGTTGTGATTTGTTGGCCAAAGTCAAGATCACTTCTTGTCCATCGACATCGATTACGAAGCTTTCCAAAGTCAATGGGTTCCGCTTAACTGGAATCATTAAGCTTGTTGTGCCAAAGCCAAAGCTTAGTTGATTCAGAGGAAAAGGTTAGGAAAATATATTGGATATATTGGCATATATGTTGTATATATGTTTCGGACTTGGAGGTCCACCTACCGGATCTAGGAATTGGATGAGATCCAATTGATCTTAGAGATCTACCTAGTTAAATATCATACAGCTTGTTGCCCAAAGTCAAGGTTGTGTGTTATTTAACGGGATCATAGCCCACTAGGAAACTAGGTTTCCCGAGTACTCAACAGAGGTTTAAAGGCTCACCGAAAAATAGTGGGAGGCTAGTATTGAATTTGCAATTTCGTTCAAATACTTAGCTTTACGCGCTTTCAAATTATTTTGTCAATTATATTTATTAGTTGGACTAATATTTTATTATTTTTCTTGTAACAATTAGACTGTACCCTACTATAGGCACTGCATTTTTGCATGTAAGTCCCTATGATGAGTCTCATTTGGAGACACTACCTTTTAAAGTCGAGAAAGTCGCGGGAAACGGACGTCGGAAGGGAATCAATATTTTTATTAGATTTTATTCGCTTGTTTAGCTTCGGGCTCGCTTGTTGGACCTCCGTTTTAAAGCACCTTGGCCCCAAAACCCTTAAATAATTCACCTAGCCCAAAACCCCCGCAAGCCCACACACCACTAAACCCACCAACCAAAGCCAACCAAACCCACCAACCAAATGCCACCCCAACCAAGGCCCACACACGCCCAAGCCCATAAAAGACATCCAAAAATATTAAAATGCATATTTAACACATGGGGAATTAAATAAAATCTAAAAATCATGTACCAAATTAAAAAATATCAAATAAAATCATGCCTAATTAAAACAAATTAAATATATCATATTCCTAATCTAGCCAAGACATATCCCCCAATCAAATATTAGACTTTCCTTGTAAGACACTAATCGATTCATTCCTTTTCAAACAAGGAGAAGCCCTAGCCTTGGTCTATAAAAGAAACCAAATTCCAACACTTCCCCCTCATGGCTGATTCACGCATACACAACAAAGAAAAGCCCTAGCATTCACGCCAACCACAAGTAAGAAGCAACAAAGAAAATTCGCTTCTCCTCTTTTCACATTGCCGAGAACATCACCCCAAATTCCCCTCCCATTGCCGCAAAAAACCACTATTGAAACACTCCCCCAAACAGCATGCTAAACCACCGAAGACAGCAGCCCCAAACAGCAAGCTAAACCACCGAAGACAGCAGCCTCATACAGCCCCTAAACCATCGAAAATATCAGCCCCATACAGCCCCATGACCACCGAAAAAGCACCATAAAATAGTAGCTAAAATCACCAAAAACAGTAACAAGAACTGCACTCTAAAACCCCTAAAAGAAACCGCAAAACAGCAGCCCCTAATCCCTTAAAAAACGCAAAAACAGCCCATAATACAGCAAAAATAGTGACAAAAAAATAGCAGCAATACAGAGTCAAAACAGTAGCCCGAATGGAAAACAGCGAGAAAAGACGTGAACCAGTGAACCAGAAAAGTTGCGGAGCTTTAGCCCTTCCGATCACTGTGTAACGAGACTCCGAAAGTCGACATAAAAGGTTAGACCTGAGGGCACTTTTCTCATTTATTTTTATCTATGTCTTAGTTGTTTACTGAATTTCATTTGCATGAATATATTGTGGAATGATGTGTGTTGTTACCCTTGAATAAAATGGAAAATGTGTCGCCTCTTGTGGTATATAGGATGGAAACCCAGACATAAATTCCATAGCCGAATCTGAATGGACGGTAGTGCGGTCTGTACTTGGGATACAACTCCACGTACCACTTGAGTAAACAGCGCATATTTTGCTTTATGTTATATTGATTCATTTACTACCCACTATTTAGTTTCTGCATGTTATTTGTTTGTGTAATGATGAGATGAAGCGCATGGGCTTAGTAAGTTGGATTAAAGGTCCTCCATTTTGAGGGGTTAAAATCCTTTACCACGATGCTTCGCCGTGCCGGATGACGTATATTCGGTTGAATGTAAGATGTGTTCAATCAGGTATACAAAGTCCGATATTGTTGTCTTTATTTTTTATATGCATTATGTTATTAGCGCATGGGCTTATTAAGTTTGATTAAAGGTCCTCCATGTCGAGGGATTAAAATCCTTTACCACGATGCTTTGCCACGCCAGATGATGTATATTCTGTTGAATGTAAGATGTGTTCAATCGGGTATACGAAGTCCGATATTGTTGTCTTTATTTTTATATGCATTATGTTATTAGCGCATGGGCTTAGTAAGTTTGATTAAAGGTCCTCCATTTCGGGGGGTTAAAATCCTTTACCACGATGCATCGCCGCGCCGGATGACGTATATTCGGTTGAATGTAAGATGTGTTCAATCGGGTATACAAAGTCCCATATTGTTGTCTTTATTTTTTATATGCATTATATTATTTATTATGTGTCATCTATTCATCTGTTCACGTATGTGTCATGTTGTTTACTGCATTTTGGAGGTCACTGCTGTAACCCCGTTCGAACGCGTTTCAGAACACCGCATGAACGTATGTTTTCTGTCTCAGTTCGTTCGAACGCATTTACGAACGTTACTCGAATGCGAACCTTCTGTTTACCGTTCGAACGCGGCTACGAACGCCGCACGAACGCCCACGGTAAATAGGCCCTCTTCCATCACATCTCATGCATGGTTACTCATTTTGTCATTTACCTTTTTGATTGTTCATGTTCTCACAGTTAGTCATTTATTGTGTTCACAAGATCACATATTCGTTTCCATGATGTATGTTTACACGGTAGTTATCTACTTACGCTTCCGCATTCATCCATTCAATATGTTCATGAAGTTATATGCTTGCCGTTATTTCGATTTGCTTTCATTCGTGATTGTACAATTATTATCTACTGGCATGCCTATGATCAAATATAATATGCTTATGAAAATATTGTATGTTTGTCGTTATGATGATTACCTTCATGCATGTGAATTTAAAAGTAGAATACTCTTGGAAATATGTTGCGTTGATTCGATTAAATTAATGCACAAATCATTTCATTACAAGTGGCATAAGTAAGGGACCATTCCGAACCCAACGGTTTGAGGTCTTCCCTTGCGAGGGGTGAGTGCGGCCTTAAATCATTTTCCTGGTTCACACCGGGTGGCGACTCCATTATTCTCCGATTTAGTCCCCCGCGGGCTACTCCGTACTCCCAACTAGGCCGCGAGCCTAGAAAAACATGCGTCACCCAGTTTCTGTGTCCCACAGTCTGGCGACTCCACTGGAGATATAGAATCGACCCCGAAATAATGTCTTGTAATATTATGATTTGTGCTTTAAGTTAACCGTTCCTATAGTGGGTTGAAAGAGGTTTAATCAAAGGCACTTTTAAGGCTAGGTAATGGTTTGGTGTCTTCATTCACTCACTACCTTTCTATAAGGAAAAGCTGTGAAGGCACCTAGATAATCATATACTCGTAGCCTACTGTGATAGAATAATTGGAGGACTTGTTGTTTATTCCTGACACCAAGCGATAAGAGCCTAAGAGGCTTGGGTACTTGAGCCTCGCTCCACCCTCCCTCTGGGGAATCTACAACGAGAAATTCATTTGACAGTCAGTCACATACCATAGCTCATTGGCACGTACATTAGTGTATAAAAAAAGGTGCGCTCACTTGGTCGCTCGGACCCTTGAGTGGGGAGACCTAGTTGTGGGTAATCCTTCGTCAGCGAGAGCCTTTGTCCACACCCCCGTAAACCCGCATGTTAACCTTAGTAGTAGAACTAATAAGAATTATTTACTTGTGCTTGTGTTTGGGAACATGGTCGTTTGGATCCATTCAGACCTTTTATCATGAGGTATGGGCTTGTTGGGCCATTTAAACTGGGACAAGAACGTATCTTATGATGATTGGGCCAAAAAGCTTCTAAAACGCCAATGGGCCATTATATGCTTGTGTTTGGGAACATTGTCGTTTGGATCCATTCAAACCTTTTGTCATGAGGTATGGGCTTGTTGGGCTATTTAAACTGGGACAAGAACGTATCTTATGATGATTGGGCCAAAAGCTTCTAAAACGCTAATGGGCCATTATATGTTTGTGTTCAGGAACATTATCATTTGGATACAGTTGGACTTCTTGCCATGAGATGTGAACTTGTTGGGCCATTTAAACTGGGACGAGTTCACTCCAATGACAGTTAGCCCAAAAGCTTCTAAAATGTTGATGGGCCGATTTGTGTGAAAATTTTAATGAGTTGGTATATTCCTTGTATCGCATGCATCTCATTCATCTCATGTATACATATATCCTATTAACACCCTCTATGTCTATAAAAGACATCATAGATTCCCGTTGGGTTAGGGAAGAGGGAAGACTCACTAAAAGACCGATAACAGATAGGAGTACATCCGATAATGAGGTATCCCGAATAGATCAGTTGGAAAATGGTCTCGCCAAAATTACTGAACAGTTGCAAGCCTTAACTACTGCTGTGGCTGGTATGGCTGTACCCCGTGCTAGGGGAAGTTCTGAGAATGTGAGGCGCGGGGAGCCTCTGAATGGGTTGGGGGATGTTATCCCCGCTTTTGATGACGACATGACAGAGTATGCAACGGGCAGAGTGATTGGGTCTCAGGAAGAATTTCAGAAGCTTCGGGATCATGTTGAAATAGTTACCCGCAAAATGAGGGGTAAACATGAAGAGTTGTTAGATTATGAGGCAATGACCTTTGAAGAACAGTTGCCAGCTCAGTTCAAAATGCCGGATATGGCTAAGCTCAACGGGAATGGGGATCCGAGGGTCCATCTTCGTCAATATGTTTCAATTATGAGTTCAGTGGGTTTATCCAAGCGTCAAGTGTAGAAAATATTTGGGATGTCACTTGAGGGAGCGCCGATAATTTGGTATCACAGCCTTGAGAAGAAGATTATGGAAGATTGGAGGGAACTGGCTGATGCTTTTCTGAAGCAATATGTTACAGATTTGGAAATTGATTTGTCACTCTATGATTTGGAGAACGCTAAGCAGAAGCCGGAGCAAAACTTCAAAGACTATGTGGATAGCTGGAGGAGCCAGCTTCTGAAAATACAGACTCGGCCCTCTGAGAAGGACCAGATTAAGATAATTATCAAGGGTACTAAGCCCTCCATTTATGGCAAGTTGAGGAGGATGACCTCCATGATTACTGATTTTTGACAGTTGAGAGAGACTGTTATGGATATTGAAAAAGAGGAGGCTGAAAACAAAAAGTTTTATGGCCAGAATAGAAGAACGTTTGGGGGGTCTTCTGAGACCAATCCCGCTACTGCCGAGGTCACTACCGTCAAGAACATGCGATTCTCCAATCTTGGTAGACCTTTGTCAAATGTATTTGAAAAGCTGAAAATGCAAGGACTTCTAAAACCTTTGGAACCTAGGCCATTTCTGAACCCTGTGCCACCGTACCTCAACCTAAACCAGTATTGTTACTTCCATCAAGAAAAAGGCCATGACACCGACAACTGCACCCGCCTTAGGCATGAGGTCCAAAACCTCATTGACTCCAAAAAAATACCCAATCTAGAAAAAGAACAACCTAACACATACAGAAATCCCTTGCCTAATTACCACTCCATTCCACCACCCACCTACATGATCAACTCCGGCCTACCCGAAACCTTTATCCTCCAAACTCTCAACCACCAGGCTTCTTGCATTGAGATAAATGATAACAGTAGTAAAGAACCATAGGTCAAGGAAGAAGGCAATGCTGCGAATGATGAAGCTATTCTCCCTAGCTTATTTGATCCTGCATTTTTAATAAAGACATTGATTTTGTCTACTTATTCGAACCTTTTCTTAATGATAATAAAGGCTTTCATTTCGTTTACTTGCCTGAGTCTCGTCTTTTCAACCTGTAACATGAGTATATTTGACAAAAGCATTCAACCCTGACACTATGATACCCATCGATATTTAGAACACAGGGAGTCCTCGGAAGAAGCAAGCAGAAGGACATGATATTCATTCAGAAATTAGGAAATGGGGCAGTGAGACTGTCAGACTTGGAAGGAAATGAGTTCACTGAGCCGATCAATGTGGATAGATTGAAACAGTACATTCCCTAAGGGAGAGAAGAATGGTCATGAAGGGAATTGGCGGAAGACCTAACCCAACGAGATGGGAATTCATTCACGCATGCATGCATACACGTAACATATTTTGCATTCCTTTTTGTGTTTTGTGTTTGTTTTCACAGGTTTTGAAGAAGAAAAAGAGAAAGCGGCAAATGAAAGCCAATCAGAAGCATCAATATGACATCAGCAGTTTGGGGACGAGTCCCAGGGTTGAGGCCCACATCAGTATCAGTTAGGGGGCGAGGCCCACCTCAGTACCAGTTTGGGGGCGAGGCCCCACTTCAGTATCAGTTTTGGGGTGAGGCCCACATCAGTTTGAGGTCGAAGACCCACTACATCAGTAACAGGTTCGGGAACAGGGCCCAGGGAATAAAGCCCACAGTCAACATAGTTCGGGAACAAGGCCCAGGGGAATAAAGCTCTATCTTAACACAGTTTGGGAATAAAGCCCACAGTCAATACAGTCAGGGAATAAAGCCCACAGTCAACACAGTCAGAGAATAAAGCCCACATTCAACACAGTCAGGGAATAAAGCCCACATTCAATACAGTTTGGGAATAAAGCCCATATTCAATACAGTTCGGGAATAAAGCCCACATTCAACTCAGTTCGGGAATAAGGCCCAAGGGAATAAAGCTCCATCTTAACACAGTTCGGGAACAAGGCCCAGGGAATAAAACTCTATCTTAACACAGCTCGGGAATAAATCCTAGAGGAATAAAGCCCACTTTCGAAGTAGTTCGAGAACAAGGCCAAGTGAATAAAGCTCTATCTTAACACAGTTCGGGAACAAGGCCCATGGGAATAAGGCTCTATCTTAACATAGCTCGGGAATAAAGCCTAGAGGAATAAAGCCCACTTTCGATGGGAATAAAGCTCTATCTGAAAGTAGTTCGGGAACAAGGCCCAGGGGAATAAAGCCATATCTCTACATAGTTTGGGAACAAAGCCTAGAGGAATAAAGCCCACTTTCAAAACAGCTCGGGAATAAAGCCCATTGGAATAAAGCTCTCTCTCAACGCAGTTCGGGAATAAAGCCCAAAGGTCAAAGCATCTCAGGAAAACAAGTAAGTTAACCAACAGCTGGCGAGCCAGGTAAGTAAAAATGCATGCATAACTTTGATAGGATTGTCATTGTCACACACTGCACAAGTCCCATCAAAGTGGGGGAGACTGTAGGCACTGCATTTTTACATGTAAGTCCCTATGATGATTCTCATTTGGAGACACTACCTTTTAAATTCGAGGAAGTCGCGGGAAACAGACGTCGGGATATAATCAGTATTTTTGTTAGATTTTATTCGCTTGTTTAGCTTCAGGCTCGCTTGTTGGACCTCTGTCTTAAAGCACCTTGGCCCAAAACCCTTAAATAATTCACCTAGTCCAAAACCCCCGCAAGCCCATAGACCACTAAACCCACCAACCAAAGCCAACCAAACCCACCAACCAAAGGCCACACGCCCAACCAAGGCCCACACAGGCCCAAGCCCATAAAAGACATCCAAAAATATTAAAATGCATATTTAACACATGGGGAATTAAATAAAATCTAAAAATCATGTACCAAATTAAAATAAATATCAAATAAAATCATGCCTAATTAAAACAAATTAAATATATCATATTCCTAATCTAGCCAAGACATGTCCCCCAATCAAATATTAGACTTTCCTAGTAGGACACTAATTGATTCCTTCTTTTTCAAACAAGGAGAAGCCCTAGCCTTGTCTATAAAAGAAACCAAATTCCAACACTTCCCCCTCCTGGCTGATTCACGCATACACAACAAAGAAAAGCCCAAGCATTCACGCCAACCACAAGTAAGAAGCAACAAAGAAAATTCTCTTCTCCTCTTTTCACATTGCCGAGAACATCACCCCAAAATCCCATCCCATTGCTGCACAAACCACCATTGAAACACTCCCCCAAATAGCAAGCTAAACCACCGAATACAGCATCCCCAAACAGCAAGCTAAACCACCAAAGACAGCAGCCCTATACAGCCCCTAAACCACCGAAAAAACTAGGCCCATACAGCCCCATGACCACCGAAAAATCACCCTAAAACAATAGCTAAAATAACCAAAAATAGTAACAAGAACTGCACTCTAAAACCCCTAAAAGAAACCGCAAAACAGCAGCCCCTAACCCCTTAAAAAATGAAAAAAACCCCCTAATACAGCAAAAATATGACAAAAAATAGCAGCAATACGGAGTCAAAACAGTAGCCCGAACAGCAAAATAGTGAGAAAAGACGTGAATCAGTGAACCAGAAAAGTTACGGAGCTTTAGCCTTCCGATCACTGTGTAACGTGAGTCCGAAAGTCGACATAAAGGTTAGACCTGAGGGCACTTTTCTCATTTATTTTATCTATGTCTTAGTTGTTTACTGAATTTCATTTGCAATGAATATTGTGGAATGATTGTTGTTGTGGCCCTTAAATAAAATGGAAAATGTGTCACCACCTCTTGTGGTATTGATGAGCGGAAAATATATCAATATTTACCGCCCCTTTTACTTAATATTTTGTTTAGTTTCTCGGGTTTGATGAACGTTTTGATGTGTTTTAGTTTATTTTGCAGATAAAATAATATTGGGACTTAATGAAATCATTTAGGACGAAATATGGGTCAAATAAGGGCAATTATTGGACTTGATATTTTAATTTTGGAGATTGGAAACTTGAAAGGGCGTTTTTTGACGAAGTGGTATTTTGGAAATTCCAGTTTTGTGCGCATCTGTCGTATTTTGGGCATAACGTTTTACTCAGATATCGGAATGAGCTGATTCAAGTTTCAGATTAAAGAAGACTCAAAGATCTAAACTTTGAAAGACAAAATAATTTCGAATTCTGAAGATTTCATGCCCGAAATTGATGAACCATCCAAAAGTGTGTAGTGTGTAATTATTAAAGTCACTTTCAATCATTTTCAAAGCAAAAAAATAAATTAATAATAAATAATAAAAATTATCAAATCATCACCAAACATGATAAGAGATTAGTGGAGCAATTATAATAATGGATTTGGGGAGCAATTAGTGGAGCAATTAGTGGAGTAATTAATAAGTATTGGGTGGATGATTTGATGGAGGCAAAATTTTGCTTATAAATACCAAACCATTTCATTTGTAAAATTCATACTTTCTTCTAAGGAATTCCTTAAGAATACTAAGAAGATTGTATCTTGTTTGTTTATTTATAGCTTTCAGTAATTAATTTTCGTTTTCGCACTTTCTTTTCTTTACTTTTCATTTTTACTTTCCGCAATTTACTTTTAAGCACAGTTCTTTTCTTTATTTAATTTTCAGTTTTTACTTTTCAGTAATGAGGAGGTAACTCCCCTTTGCTGGGGTAAAAGGTAAAACTTTTATTACTAATATTTAGATTAATCTCCCTTAATTATAATATATAACTATTAAAACCGGACTTAACGAGGATACCGCCATATTGGTCGGTTGGTAATTATTTAAATGGGTTTTAACCTGACTAAACTGGATACCGCCTGATTGGTCGGTTGGTAATTAATTATTAATTTGACTTAATCTGGATACCGCCTATATGGATGGTTGGTAATTATCATGCAAAGTTATATATTATATTAAGGGAGATATCTAAAATAGAAGTAATAAAAGTGGATCCTTTTACCTGAGCATTTTCTTTTATTGTAATTTTACTTTATTTACTTTTCAGCAATTTACTTTTCAGCAATTTACTTTCAGCATTTACTTTTCAGTATTTAATTTTTTGTATTTTACTTTATGTCTTTTATTTTATTTAAGTTTTTACTACCTGTAAATATGTGTCGTAACTAAGCCAGTTATCTGGGGTTATGATGAAATCCAATATCACCGGTTTATAAGGGGTTAAATTATAGTTTGGGTAATATAAATATATTTATTGAGTCTTAATCTAATGCTTTTTATTAACTGGCTATTAATAAAATTGAACTGGTAAATCTAAAATGAACTAGACATAGGGATTCTAGGTTTAAAACCTTAGACTTAATATCCCACGATCTTCCTTGAGGATAGATAACCCTTTAATAGATTCCTTACAGGATAGGAATATACCTGTCGGGCGGGGGTAGCCATAATTGGAACTTAAACTTAATGAATCCAGATAATTTGGTTGACATAGACATATGGTTCAATTGGGTTAAACTGGGTATTTGTGTCTGACCATCGACAGATGCTTACACATAATTTAGTGTTCCAGGTTATAAATCAATATATTACCCAACTTTAAGATAACCACTTCATCTTTAAAAAATGATATTGGAAGAAATCACAACCCTAGATAGTTTTTAATATTAAATTTTCTTAAAATCTACTTTCGAACAATGTTATTTACTTGTTTTTAAATTTAGAATCGTCACCATTTCAAATCAATCAAACAACTGTTAGATACTAGTAATCATTTGACCTCATAAAATTAATAGATTAGATATTAAGTCCTCGTGGGATCGATATTTTTATACTACTTGAACGATATGTGCGCGCTTGCGTTATAAGTGTGTGTTTACGCCGGTCAAGTTTTTGGCGCCGTTGCCGGGGACTTATTTATCTTTTACTATTAGTTTAGGGGTTAGATACGTTACTTGTATCTAATTTTTCTTTACTTATTGTTTTTGATTTCTTGTGTTTCAGGTTCTCAGAAACTTCATGAGACGAACCAGAAGCTTTGAACTCCGACCGCTTGACCCAGAAATTGAAAGAACCATCAGACAGTTGAGAAGGGAAAGGCGAGAAGGCCAAGAAGCTTTAGTCAACATGGAACCTGAACCTTTGAACGTTGCACCACCAATTCCCATTCGAGACAGAACCATTCCGGTGGTTGACAGACTCATTTCCTGTATTGTACTTCCTCCATTACCAGCAAATGCGTGTGACATCAAAACATGCATTCAGATGATTCAGCAGTCAGTTCAGTTCGGGGGGAATGCAACTGAAGATCCTAATTCCCACATCAGCAACTTCCTGGAAGTTTGCGGCACTTTTAACTACAACAGAGCATCAGAAGAAGCAATGAGACTGCGAGTTTTTCCATATCCCTGAAGGACAGAGCTAAAGGTTGGCTACATTCACTACCAGCAGGTTCTATCACAACTTGGAACACTTTAGCCACCAAATTTCTTGCAAAGTACTTTCCACCAGCCAGAACCGGAAAATTGAGGAATGACATCACATCCTTTGTACAACAAGATTCAGAATCCCTCTGCGAAGCTTGGGAAAGGTACAAAGATTTACTCCGGAAATGTCCTCACCATGAGATTCCAAAGTGGCTACAAGTTCAGACCTTCTACAATGGACTTTCTGGAATAATGAGAACCACAATCGATGCTGCTGCTGGAGGAGCCTTGATGGCAAAAGGAGAAGATCAAGCCTGGGACCTAATCGAAGAAATGGCCAACAACAATTCCTTGTGGCCAACAGAAAGGAGCATGATCCAAAGAATTGCAGGAATTTATGAAGTTGGAGCAAACACAGCAGTGAATACCAGGCTGGATCAGATATGAAATGTCTAGAAACACTTAGCACGCAAGTTGTGAACATCACTGGATCCACAAGTTCACCATATGGAGGAGCACCAGAACCAAACCAACATGAAGAGACGGTGAATATGTCAACAATTTCAACAGACAATGGAACAATTCATATTCCAACACCTACAACCCAGGGTGGAGGAATCATCCTAATTTATCATGGAGCAACAATTCAGGCCAACAGCAGAACTATCCACCTGAATTCCAGCAACAGAACAAAGGCCAGGAGCAGGCAAATGAATCAGGAATAACAGAAGTGTTGACCTACTTGAAAAAGATGGAAGCAAAACACGACTCTCAAGCAGCAAGATATGACACTATATTTCAAAGCCATTCAGCCTCTATCAAAGCACTAGAGAATCAAATCGGACAACTAGCCAATGCTCAGAGTTACAGACCGCCAGGTACCCTTCCTAGCAACACAGAGCCAAATCCAAGGAACATGGGGAAGGAGCAATGTCATGCCATCATGTTAAAAAGCGGTACTGAAATCAAACAAGATGTTGGAGCCAAAACAACTGCTGAGGAAGTTCCAAAAGAAACAAAGCAACAGATGGAGGAAAAAAAGCAAAGGAAAAAGAAATAGATCACTCCACCTCCACCTTTTCCTCAACGTCTTCAGAAGAACAAATTGGACAAGCAGTTTTCTCGGTTCCTGGAGATCTTCAAAAAGCTGCATATCAACATTCCATTTGCAGAAGCGTTGGAACAAATGCCCACCTATGCCAAATTCATGAAAGATATTCTTTCACGAAAACGGAGATTGGGAGATTACGAGACAGTAGCATTAACAGAAGAATGCAGTGCCATCATTCAGAGGAAACTTCCCCCAAAGTTGAAAGATCCTGGCAATTTCACTGTTCCTTGCGTCATAGGAGAACATAACTTTGGTAAGGCTTTGTGTGATTTAGGTGCGAGTGTTAACTTGATGCCTTTCTCTATTTTCAGGAAATTACAGATTGGAGAAACAATGCCAACTTCAGTCTCACTGCAACTTGCTGATAGAACGCTCGTATTTCCGAGAGGCGTAGTTGAGGATGTGCTGGTCAAGGTTGACAAATTCATTTTCCCAGCAGATTTTATTGTCCTTGATATGGAGGAAGACGCAGACGTGCCAATCATCCTTGGGAGACCATTCTTGGCTACAGGTCGAACCATTATTGATGTACAAAAAGGAGAATTAACCATGAGGGTATAGGACCAAGAAGTAACATTCAATGTTTTCAAGGCCATGAATTTCCCAATGATGAAAAGAATGGAGGAATGTTTCAACTCGATGTGATACACAGTACCATTCAGAACTCCAATGCAATGCAAAGTTCTACTGACAAACTTAAAACATGTCAATTGCCTGTGGAGCCTAAAGATAAAGCGTCTTTTGTACTGAAGGAGCCAATTCTTGCACTACAAGCAACAGAAGAGAAAGTTTCACCAACCACTCATGAATTGGAGGAATTTCACAATCAGCCTTTTGAGGATGCCAAATTGTACAAAGAAAAGGGCAAGAAGAGACATGATGAGAAGTTAGTGCGCATACAACTGGAACCAGGGCAGAAGGTACTGTTAAACAAATCAAGGGTGAAATTCTTCCCATGGAAGCCAAAATCACGGTGGTCAGGTCCATTTGTGATCACCAAAGTTTTACCAAATAGAGCCGTTGAGATACATGATCCTGACGCTAACAAAACTTCAAGGTTAAAAAAGCGTGTCAAGCACTACTGGGGAGAATCATTTGAGCGACAAAAAGAAAGTGTTACACTTTCAGATCCAGCTTAACGTTCGAGAAGCCAAGTCTGGCTGACGACTTTAAACTTAGCGCTAGCAGGGAGGCACCCATGCAATTGTATATTTGTGTATATATTGTGATTTGGTGTGTTTTATTTTTGCAGGATTAGTCATTTCAAAATGGAAGATGCTCTCGCAAATCTTCGCAAGCAATTTCCTTCTCTCCCTCAAAAATCTCTGATGAAAGTTTACAAAGCTCGCTTGGAACGGATGAGGTTACTGACAATCACGGTGTTCCTAATGATATTCGTTGGGTAATTGAAGCACGAGTCCGATTGGCAGGTGAGTCTTCTGACTCTTTTATTTCACATCTGCCTGGTTTTGGAAGAAGCACTTATGCAAAGAAACGAAGAGCTAAGCAAATGGGTGTTTGTTTTAAATGTGCACGATTTAATTGCAACACTCGTTGTCGTTCTTTAAGAATGGTGTCTGATAATCGCGAAGACAAAATTAAATTCATTAGGGATGGCTTGAGTAAGGAGTCTTTAGATGATATCTTCAACTCTTGAGACGCATCCCAGTGGATATGTTCACATTGCCATTCGCAAATTACATACACAATTCCAAAAAGAAAGACAACAATTAAGTCTCTGGGAATCTGACTCAAAAAGACCCTGTTTGCCAATTTATAAGAAAATTGGATGGGAAGCTTGTCCCTGACGCATAGACGTCAATCAAGCCGTTACTTTTCTTTTAATATTATATCTCTTTGTCTTTTCTTAATAATTGTGATTTGTTTTTTATTTTCTCCGACAGGATCCAGACCTTTTTGACTATCACGATATTATTTCGCTACTAATCGTCCTTGGAAGATATTGTGCTATTATTACTCACCCTTTTCAGGTACTATAATTCAGCCCGTCATTGCACTTTTGAAGGCATCCTGATTTGAAAAAGAAATACATAAAAAAAAATGGAAGCCACTTCAAGAAGACGAGTTGAAACATCTGTGTGTTTTTTGCGGTACTAGTGTTGGTACTAAACCACAATACGTAGAGGCAGCACATGAATTGGGTCGAGTCTTAGCAGCAAGGAATATGCACTTAATATATGGCGGAGGCAATCTCGGACTTATGGGGATCGTTTCAAAGGCTGTACAGGAAGGAGGCAGTCATGTTTTGGGAATCATCCCAAAACCCTTGGCAGAGGCAAATCTTATTGGATCATCAAACGGAGAGGAACTGATCGTGGCAGGTATGTCTGAACGACTGGTAGAAATGATTAACCGTGCTGATGCTTTTATCGCTTTGCCAGGTGGCTTGGGTACATTGGAGGAAATTTTATAGTATTATCTTGGGCGAACCTGAACATACACCAGAAACCGCTTGGACTGTTAATGTTGATGGATTTTATGATTTTCTTTGTGTGTTTCTTGATGATGCTCGGAGAAATGGGTTCATGTCAAAACCTATGAAATAACTCCTCTTCACTGCCAGAACTGCTCCGGATCTAATAGACCAACTCATAGCCTATGAACCACAAGTTGACCCTATCATTTCAAAGATAAATTGGACCGAGGACGATCGTGGTAAGAGGCGTCGGATTAATCTGGATCTTAACCTTTAATTCCTGTAGATTTCAGCTAACCAGGTACGACCTTCTTAACTCTCATTTTACTGTTTAAGACATTGGGAACAATGTCTCATTTAGGTTTGGGGGAGGAAATTAGTTGATTAGTACCTTGTTTTTAGTTTGTATGTTGTTTTTATTTTTAGTCCAAAATTTTTCGAAAAATACAAAAAAATTGAAAAATTTTCAAAAAAATTACAAAAATATTTTGCGTTTTTGTATTTTTAATTTGACTAAAAAAGTGAAATTGGTAAGAGATAGCCGAGTAAGGAGTTTCCACTCCTGAGACGTATCTCAAGCCTATTTTCGAAACAAGTTAATTTTTGTTTATTTCCTTTTAAATTATTTAATTTGTGAATTCTCCTTAAAACTGACTAAATGGATCTTCATATGCTCAGTTGACAGATATTATCAACATATATAGTAACATACAGACATGAGCTAAAAATTGAAAAGTTTGTAATATTCAGTGCTCTAGTTTAATTGGAGGAAGCATCTCAAAAAGCAATGGAGTAAAAAAAAAACAAAAAAACGTCTGAGATCCGAGTTATTAAGTCTGTAAGGGTGTTTTAACACCTAGTGCCCTAAAACCAACTGGTTTGGGAGTCACTGGCCCAAAGCTCGCTACATGGATCAAAGATGTTGCAAAAATATATATATCTGAAGTCTGAGTAATTAAGTCCGTAGGGGTGTCTTAACACCTGGTGCCCTAAAGCCAACTGGTTTGGGAACCACCGACCCAACGCTCGCTACATAGATGGAAGATATTGTATATAAATAAAAAATAGAAAAAAATCAAAGAAAAAATCAGAAAAATCAGAAAAATTATTCCATTGCTATAAAAAAAGTGTGAAATCTGATAAAACTTTAGGACAAAAATATTACTCTCTTATCAACTGCACTTATGACTGTTGTGGGCAAAAGAGTTGATTAATATTTTATTGGCTGTGTATATGGAGAATGGTAAAAATAATCGGAGAATTTACTTATTCGGTAATTTAGAAGGAAAGAAAACAATTAGTAACTTGAAGTAGAAGTTCACCTGATTAGTCACTAACTCTTTATTCTCTTTTTCTTGTCTTTTTGTTTTTGTGTGCATTAGTTTTATTATCTTTTTACTTTTGTAAAACGTTTGTGGGTATCGTTGCTGTAAGCCCTCACGAGACTATAACTCGTCCACTAGGGACACCTAGGGGTTTAAAGGCTTGTTGCATACTAAATGCAACCGTGATCCCTACGAAAGTGGCTTAGTTTAATTTTAATTTTATTTTGTTTTTTTGCTCGAGGACTAGCAAAATGTTAGGTTTGGGGGTGTGATGAGCGAAAAATATATCAATATTTACCGCCCCTTTTACTTAATATTTTGTTTAGTTTCTCGAGTTTGATGAACGTTTTGATGTGTTGTAGTTTATTTTACAGATAAAATAATATTGGGACTTAATGAAATCATTTAGGACGAAATATGGGTCAAATAAGGGCAATTATTGGACTTGATATTTTAATTTTGGAGATTGGAAACTTGAAAGGGCGTTTTGACGAAGTGTAGTTTTGGAAATTCCAGTTTTGCGCATCTGTCGTATTTTGGGCATAACGTTTTACTCAGATATCGGATTGAGTTGATTCAAGTTTCAGATTAAAGAAGACTCAAAGATCTACAACTTTGAAAGACTAAATAATTTTTCTAATTCTGAATATTTCATGCCCGAAATTGATGAACCACCCAGAAGTGTGGAGTGTGTAATTATTAAAGTCACTTTCAATCATTTTCAAAGCAAAAAATAAATTATAATAAATAATAAAAATTATCAAATCATCACCAAACATGATAAGAGATTAGTGGAGCAATTAATAATGGATTTGGTGGAGCAATTAGTGGAGCAATTAGTGGAGTAATTAATAATTGATTTGGTGGATGATTTGATGGAGGCAAAATTTTGCTTATAAATACCAAGCCATTTCATTTGTAAAATTCATACTTTCTTCTAAGGAATTCCTAAGAATACTAAGAAGATTGTATCTTGTTTGTGATTTATAGCTTTCAGTAATTAATTTTCGTTTTCGCACTTTCTTTTCTTTACTTTTTTCAGTTTTTACTTTCCGCAATTTACTTTTAAGCACAGTTCTTTTCTTTATTTAATTTTCAGTTTTTACTTTTCAGTAATGAGGAGGTAACTCCCCTTTGCTGGGGTAAAAGGTAAAACTTTTATTACTAATATAGATTAATCTCCCTTAATTATAATATATAAACTAGTTAAAACCGGACTTAACGAGGATACCGCCATATTGGTCGGTTGGTAATTATTTAAATTGGTTTTAACCTGACTAAACTGGATACCGCCTGATTGGTCGGTTGGTAATTAATTATTAATTTGACTTAATCTGGATACCGCCTATATGGATGGTTGGTAATTATCATGCAAAGTTAATATATTATATTAAGGGAGATATCTAAAATAGAAGTAATAAAAGTGGATCCTTTTACCTGAGCATTTTCTTTTATTGTAATTTTACTTTATTTACTTTTCAGCAATTTACTTTTCAGCAATTTACTTTCAGCATTTACTTTTCAGTATTTAATTTTAGTATTTTACTTTATGTCTTTTATTTTATTTAAGTTTTTACTACCTGTAAATAGTGTCGTAACTAAGCCAGTTATCTGGGGTTTGATGAAATCCAATATCACCGGTTTATAAGGGGTTAAATTATAGTTTGGGTAATATAAGGTTTATTTATTGAGTCTTAATCCTAATGCTTTTTATTAACTGGCCATTAATAAAATTGAACTGGTAAATCTAAAATGAACTAGACATAGGGATTCTAGGTTTAAGACCTTAGACTTAATAGCCCACGATCTTCCTTGAGGATAGATAACCCTTTAATAGATTTCCTTACAGGATAGGAATATACCTGTCGGGCAGGGGTAGCCATAATTGGAACTTAAACTTAATGAATCCAGATAATTTGGTTGACATAGACATATGGTTCAATTGGGTTAAACTGGGTATTTGTGTCTGACCATCGACAGATCTTACACATAATTTAGTGTTCCAGGTTAATAAATCAATATATTACTCAACTTTAAGATAACCACTTCATCTTTAAAATGATATTGGAAGAAATCACAACCCTAGATAGTTTTTAATATTAAATTTTCTTAAAATCTATTTTCGAACAATGTTATTTACTTGTTTTTAAATTTAGAATCGTCGCCATTTCAAATCAATCAAACCACCTGTTAGATACTAGTAATCATTTGACCTCATAAAATTAATAGATTAGATATTAAGTCATCGTGGGATCGATATTTTTATACTACTTGAACGATACGTGCGCTTGCGTTATACGTGTGTGTTTACGCCGGTCAGGTATATAGGATGGAAACCCAGACATAAATTCCATAGCCGAATTCGAATGGACTGTAGTGCGGTCTGTACTTGGGATACAACTCCACGTACCACTTGAGTAAACGGCGCATATTTTGTTTTATGTTATATTGATTCATTTACTATCCGCTATTTAGTTTCTGCATATTATTTGTTTGTGTAATGATGAGATGAAGCGCATGGGCTTAGTAAGTTGGATTAAAGGTCCTTCATTTCGAGGGGTTAAAATCCTTTACCACGATGCTTTGCCGCGCCGGATGATGTATATTCGGTTGAATGTAAGATGTGTTCAATCAGGTATAGAAAGTCCGATATTGTTGTCTTTATTTTTTATATGCATTATGTTATTAGCGCATGGGTTTAGTAAGTTGGATAAAGGTCCTTCATATCAATGGGTTAAAATCCTTTACCATGATGCTTTGCCGCGCCGGATGATGTATATTCGGTTGAATGTAAGATTTGTTCAATCGGTATACGAAGTCCGATATTGTTGTCTTTATTTTTTATATGCATTATGTTATTAGCGTATGGGCTTAGTAAGTTGGATTAAAGGTCCTCCATTTCGAGGGGTTAAAATCCTTTACCACGATGTTTCGCCGCGCCGGATGACGTATATTCAGTTGAATGTAAAATGTGTTCAATCGGGTATACAAAGTCCGATATTGTTGTCTTTATTTTTTATATGCATTATGTTATTAGCGCATGGGCTTAGTAAGTTGGATTAAAGGTCCTCCATGTCGAGGGGTTAAAATCATTTACCACGATGCTTTGCCGCACCTTTTAGCCCGTTATTATTTATTAGATGTCATCTATTCATCCGTTCACGTATGTGTCATGTTGTTTACTGCATTTTGGAGGTCACTGTTATAACACCGTTCAAACGCTTTTCAAAACACCGCACGGACGCATGTTTTCTGTCTCAGTTCGTTCGAACATGTTTACGAACGCTACTCGAACTCGAACCTTCTGTTTACCGTTCGAATGCGGCTACGAATGCCGCACGAACGCCCACGGTAAACAGGCCCTCTTCCATCACATCTCATGCATGGTTACTCATTTTGTAATTTACCTTTTTGATTTTTCATGTTCTCGCAGTTAGTCATTTATTGTGTTCACAAGATCACATATTCGTTTCCATGATGCATGTTTACACGGTAGTTATCTACTTACGCTTCCACATTCATCCATTCAACATGTTCATGAAGTTATATGCTTTCCGTTATTCCGATTTTCTTTCATGCGTTATTGGAAAACTATTATCTATTGGTATGCCTATGATCAAATATAATATGCTTATGAAAATATTATATGTTTGTCGTTATGATGATTACCTTCATGCATGTGAATTTAAAAGTAGAATACTCTTGGAAATATGTTGCGTAGATTCGAATAAATTAATGCACAAATCATTTCATTACAAGTGGCATAAGTAAGGGACCATTCCGAACCCAACGGTTTGAGATCTTCTCTTGCGAGGGGTGAGTGCGGCCTTAAATCATTTTCCCGATTCACACCGGTGGGCGACTCCATTATTCTCCGGTTTAGTCTCCCGCGGGCTACTCTGTACTCCAACTAGGCCGCGAGCCTAGAACAGCATTCGTCGCCCAGTTTCTGTGTCCCACACCTACATCGTTAATTGAATTGTTGGACTATTGCGATTAAGATAACAGGAAAGTTAAGCATTAGGGATATTGTCATGGGCGATAATATCTTTAATGGCACAAACTTTCAAGACTGGGATATGAATCTCAGGAATGTCCTGTGATCCGAGAAATTACTCTATACCATAGAGAGACCTCTTGGGCCTAAGCCCTGACCTGAGCAGTTGCTTGAGCTAGAGCTTTAGAAGACTCATAGTGATGACAACTCGACTGCTCAATCGGTAATACTTGCTGCTATGACTCCTCAATTTCATTGTCTCAACAAGGGATTGGATCCCTATGAGATGATGGTGAAGTTCGATGATCTTCACCGATCTAATCTTAGATCGCAAAGATATGAGTTGCAGAAGAAGCTCTTCCGAGCTCACATGTCAGAGGGTACGTCTGTTGGACAAAATGACCCATAGCGTCACTATTTGCACAGATCATTGTGTTGTTGTAGCAAATTAACTATGTGACAAAGGAGATTGTACTCTCATCATTTGTGATTAGATCACCTTATATGTATAAATGAAGAGAGGTCCATATGATTAGTTCCTGGATTGAGAATGATATGAGACAATATCAGTCCACGAAGGATTAATCATTAAATATCCCTAGTCGTAGTATTATCGAGACAGGACATCGATAATGCGGAATAAGCTAGTATTGCACTTGTGCGCGTTGTGAGGGCACAACGACATAGTTCTCATATATATAAGTATAAGATACTTATGCAAGTGCGATAGGAGGTTGTGTTTCACCGATGGTACGGAAACACTCGCTCTGGATAGACCCATCGGAATCCCATTGGTATTATGCTATGTGTCTATGGGAGGCCGAAATCAAGGTAGGTGTGTATAGTCTTAACCTGAGACTTGCATCGCTAATACTTACGATAATCGATAGACTTTGGTCTTGGTGGTACAGGGCTTTAACCGGTTCTGCGTACACCACTTCTGGGTTTATCAGAGAGTCGTAGTGTATTGGGTGTGATGTCGAGACGGAAGTATCACTTCAGTCATAGTGGAGATGATGTCACACATGATACGATATTAGTGCTCTTAAGTGCTGGCCGGCCATCGGGATATTATGACAAGGTCATGTATATCCGATTATAGAGACTAGTTACCAGACATCCGACATGTGCTTCGGACGGGGCAGACACTTATCCAGCCCTAGCACGTGACTATCCGATATTGGGCCGATATACACAATACTACGGTATACTACGCTTGATACAGATCTATATATTCCTGTAAGAATATTTTCTGAGAATTGGGTAGGCATGGCGCTTTGCTAGAAGCCAACCTTGTCTTGTAAATCGGTATAAACGTAGTACAAGGTACTTACGTGTTCGGATAGTCCGACGACCGTATTTACTGCCAACATATCCGGAGATCTCATGGGTCGCTTCCCGAAGATTCACCGATGACGTATAACTCGCACTTAATTAATCTGGGATTAATTAGAAGAGAGAGAAAATTAATCTGGGATTAATCACGGAGATATTTTATCTAGGATAAAATATTAATTAAAGAGAGAGAACAATTAATTTGGAATTAATCGATAAAATAATATATTTGATATATTATTAGAAATTGAATTTTGACGCGGAATTGAAATTAGATTTTAATTCGGACGAACAAATTAATTTAGAATTAATTCGTTAGCGACGTGAATAGTGATTTCGCTAGGCGTAATCATTTAATTACGACGCGACGAAAAATTCGTTAATTTGGAATTAGCGAACCCGAGCCCGGGATTATTTGCAAGCGCATTCACATTTCGAATTCGAGTGCGGCACGCAAGTCAAATCATGCGTCAAATCGCAAGTCACATCAAGCGTCAAATCAAATGTCACTTTGAGTGATGTGACATGTTGTCACTTGATTTGAGTGATTGATGTAGAAGTTGAAAAAGCAACTTTTGCTTTTACTTTTTGACTTTAGCATTTAATGGAAAGTAAAAAGAATTGGTAAATGGTTTTTATTAATTTTAGAAATTATAAAAACTAATTACATTTCTTTTTCTTTCTCTCTCTCCACTCTCCCTTTTACGCATCTCCTCTCCCTCTCTTTTCCCTCCTTCTTCTTCACGGTTTGGAACCGTTTCTTCTCCAAATTTCTGGTTGTGACCGAATCAATGAGAAGCAAGGAAGAAGATGTGGTGCTAGCACACACCTTGGGTTATATTATGGTGATAGGGAAACGAATTTATGAGCTTGGAATTCCTTTTGAACCTTGAAGCTTTGAGCTTCCATGAAGGTCTTCAATGGCCGAATTTTCAAGGAGGAAGACAGCCCAAAACCGAGCATGATAGCAGTCCAAGGAGGCCAAAACCGAGCTTGAACAAGGAGGAAAATGGGTTTTGTTCTTCCTAGCATCAAACCAATCAATGTGAGTATGTATTCCGCCTTATTCCTTTGATGTATTCATGCGTTTTTGTGCTTGATTTTCATGATTCTTGGGACCTATATTAGAAACTCAACAACGTCTGTTGAGCACCATGTGTCACAGATGATTGCTGACATTGAGTAGCTGGGACAGATTGGCATTGTCTTCGAGGCTGAGACTTCAGTAGATTTGATCTTACAGTCTTTCCCCGACACTTGGAGTGGGTTCATCATGAACTACAATATGTTGAACCAAGAACAAACTCTTGGAGAGTTGATGTCCACACTGCGCGAAGCAGAAAAAGAGCTCATAAAGAGCAAGAAGCGCGAGGTGCACTTCGCATCAACATCTCAGACTCCGAGGGCTTGACCCAAGGCGACTAGAGGTGTAAAGAAGAAGAAGAAGAAAGGCAATGCCAAATCATCAAAACCTTCTGGGAAGGGTAAGGATAAATCCCAAGATGTATGTCTGCAGTCTGGCAAGCGGGGTCACTAGAAGTGTGACTGCCGCGAGTACAAGGCTCACATGAAGGAAATCAAAGCGGGCAAGGTGCCGGCATCATGTATGATTGTTATAGAAATAAACATGTCTACTACTAGTTTTAAAAATTGGATTTTTGACTCTGGTTGTGGTACTCATCTATGTACTGATATGCAAGATCTGCAGATTAGCAGGAGACTGGCCTCCGGAGAGATTGACCTCCGCGTTGGAAATGGGACACGAGTCGCCATTTTGGCTTTTGGCACTTTTATTTTGGAACTGCCCCAGGGCATGTACTTAAACTTACAGACTATTATTATGTACCTAGTTTGACTAGGAATATTATTTATGTATCTATGTTAGCCCAATGTGGGTATACTTTTGTATTTAGAAACACTGGGTGTTTTATTTATAAAAATGATATGGAGATTTGCACTGCTGATGTAAATATTGGTCTTTATATTTTGAATATAAATCAATATCACATATAATATAACAAACAAAAGGCTTAAAGTAAGTAACAAATATGAAACTTACATGTGGCATTGTTGTCTGGGACACATAAACAAGACACGTATATCCACACTTTCGAAGAGTGGGTACTTGGACGGATTTGATCCAAATTCATATGACGTCTGCGAATCTTGTTTATTAGGCAAGATGCCTAAATCACCTTTTAGCGGTAAAGGTGCACGTGCCACCAAACTGTTAGCCCTCGTTCATAGTGACGTATGCGGGCCTATGTCTAGCCAGGCTAGAGGTGGATATGAATACTTCGTAACCTTTACAGATGATGCATCGCGTTATGGTTATGTGTATCTTATGAGACACAAGTCAGAAACCTTTGAGAAATTCAGAGAGTTTCGACACGAAGTAGAAAAACAGACTGGCACAAATATTAAGATATTACGGTCTGACCGTGGTGGTGAATACTTAAGCAATGAGTTTCTTGATTACTTGAAAGAATTTGGTATTCTTTCACAGTGGACTCCTCCCGGAACACCGCAATTAAACGGTGTGTCCGAATGGAGAAACCAGACTTTGTTAGACATGGTAAGGTCTATGATGAGTCGCACAGAGCTACCTATTACCTTATGGGATATGCATTGAACAATGCAATACTTATTTTGAATAAGGTTCCGTCAAAGTCTGTTCAACAGAATCCGTATGAAATATGGACAGGAAAGGAACCAGGTTTCTCATTCCTGAAGATTTGGGGTTGCTGGGCATACGTCAAACGTTTGGAATGTACCAAACTAGAACCCAAATCAGATAAATGCCTATTTGTAGGATACCCTAGGGAAACTAAAGGATATTACTTCTATCAACCACAAGAGAACAAAGTATTTGTTGCTCTACATGCGGTTTTCCTTGAGAAGGAATTCCTAAATGCAGTGATAAGTAGGAGGAAAATAGAACTCGATGAAAATCAGAGTGATAATGTTCCTGACACAGAATCCTTAATGGAACATGAACTGTCCATCAGGGATGAGACTGTACCATAATCTTCGAATACACAAGAATCGCGTAGGTCGGAGAGAGTCAGAAAACAACCTGAGAGGTATGGGTTTCTGATCTCACCTCATGTGGATATTAATCTTATTGAGGAAAATGAGCTGGCTACGTATGAGGAAGCGATACAAGGTATCGACTCCGGTTTATGGCAAAATGCGATGAATTCTGAAATGGATTCCATGTACACCAACCAAGTTTGGACACTGGTTGATGCACCATAAGGCGTAAAGCCTATTGGTTGCAAATGGGTCTTCAAGAAGAAGACTGACATGGATGGCAACGTACAAATATACAAAGCTAGACTTGTAGCGAAAGGGTATCGTCAACGACATGGTGTCGATTACGATGAAACTTTTTCACCTGTTGCCATGATTAAATCTATTCGGATAATGCTTGCTATTGCTGCATATTTCGATTACGAGATATGGCAGATGGATGTCAAAACCGCTTTCCTTAATGGAAACCTTTTGAAGGATGTTTATATGCAACAGCCTGACAGTTTTGTCATACCAAGACTTGCAAACAAGGTTTGTAAGTTAAATCGATCCATTTATGGATTGAAGCAAGCATCGCGTTCTTGAAACCAACGTTTTGATGAGATTATAAAAGAATATGATTTCGTTCAAAACGAGGATGATCCTTGTGTATATAAGAAGGTTAGTGGGAGCGCATTGACATTCATTATCCTTTACGTTGATGATGTATTGCTTATTGGCAATGACATTCCCATGTTAACATCGGTGAAAGCTTGGCTTTCATTAAAATTCTCCATGAAGGATCTGAGAGAAACAGCCTTTATTCTAGGAATAAAGATCTACCGGGATAGATCTAGAAAGCTACTTGGACTCTCCCAGAGCACGTACATTGACAAAGTGTTGAAGAGATTCAACATAGATCAGTCCAAGAGGGGACTGTTGCCAGTGTCACATGGCGTCACTCTATCTAAGGACATGTGTCATAAAACTCAAGATGATAGAGACAATATGAGTCGGATATCGTTCATCTCGGCAGTCAGATCGATCATGTATGCCATTATATGTACGCGACCTGATGTCTCGTATGCTTTGAGCATGTGTAGTCACTATCAGGACGATCCAGGTGAAGGTCACTGGATGGCGGTTAAGAATATCCTTAAGTATCTTAGACGAACTAATGATGCTTTCTTAATCTATGGAGATGGAGAACTTGAGGTAACTGGGTATACAGATGCAAGTTTCCAAACCGATAAAGACGACTGCAAGTCACAATCCGGGTACATATTTTGTTTGAACAACGGAGCAGTAAGCTGGAAATCTTCCAAGCAAGAGACTGTTGTTGATTCAACAACAGAAGCGGAGTATATTACTGCAGCTGAAGCAGCAAAACAGGCAGTTTGGATCCGTAAATTCCTAATTGGATTAGGAGTAATTCCGTTAGCAGCTTAGCCCATTCCATTGTATTATGATAATAACGGGGCTATAGCGCAGGCTAAGGAACCGCGGTATCATCAACGATCCAAGCATGTTCTTCGACGTTTCCATATGATTCGTGAGATTATACATCGTGGCGATGTGAAGATCTAGAAGGTCGCATCAGAGGACAATATTGCAGATCCGCTGACGAAAGCTATTCCTCAGCAAAATTTTGATCGACATGTACATAGTTCAGGTGTTAGATGGTTGAGTGACTGGCTATAGGCCAAATGGGAGATTATTGGACAATTTTGACCCATAGCGTCACTATTTGTAAAAGACATTGTGGTTTTTATACAAATTAACTTTGTGACAATGAAAATTGCATTTTATCATTTTGTAATTTGATTACTTAAATATATAAATGATAAAAGTCCTTATGATTAGTTCCAGATTATTAGATATGAGACAATATCAATCCATAAAGGTTTAATCATTAAATATCCCTAGTCGTAGTATTATCGAGACTGGACATCGATAATGCGGAATAGACTAGTATTGCACTTGTGCGTGTTATGAAAGCATAACCACATAGTTCTCATATATTTAAGTATTGGATTCTTATGCAAGTGTGATAGGAGGTTGTGTTTACCGATGGTACGGAAACAGCTTCGCTCTGGATAGACCCCGCAGAATCCCATTGGTAGTATGACTACGTGTCTATGGGAATCCACAACAGGGTAGGTGTATTTGGTCTTAACCTGAGACTTGCATCGCTAGTACTTGTGATGAGCGGAAAATATATCAATATTTACCGCCCCTTTTACTTAATATTTTGTTTAGTTTCTCGGGTTTGATGAACGTTTTGATATGTTTTAGTTTATTCTGCAGATAAAATAATATTGGGACACAATGAAATCATTTAGGATGAAATGTGGGTCAAATAAGGGCAAATATTGGACTTGACATATTAATTTTGGAGATTGGAAACTTAAAAGGGCGTTTTAACGAAGCGCAGTTTTGAAAATTCCAGTTTTTCGCATCTGTCGTATTTTGGGTATAACCTTTTACTCCGATATCGGATTGAGCTGATTCAGTTCCAGATTAAGAAGACTCAAAGATCTACAACTTTTAAAGATAATAATTTCGAATTCTAAATATTTCATACCCGAAATTGATGAACCATCCAGAAGTGTGTTGTGTGTAATTATTAAAGTCATTTTCAAAGCAAAAAATAAATTAATAAATAATAATAAAAAAATTATCAAATCACCACCAAACATGATAAGAAATTAGTGGAGCAATTAATAATGGATTTGGTGGAGCAATTAATAATGGATTTGGTGGAGCAATTAGTGGAGCAATTAATAATGGATTTGGTGGATGATTTGATGGAGGCAAAATTTTACCTATAAATACCAAGCCATTTCATTTGTAAATTCATATTTTTTTCTAAGGAATTCCTTAAGTATACTAAGAAGATTGTATCTTGTTTGTTTATTTACAGCTTTCAGTAATTAATTTCCGCTTTCGCACTTTCTTTTCTTTACTTTTCAGTTTTTACTTTCCGTAATTTACTTTTACGCACAATACTTTTCTTTCTTTAATTTTCTGTTTTTACTTTTCAGTAATGAGGAGGTAACTCCTCTTTGCTAGGGTAAAATGTAAAACTTTTATTACTAATATTTAGATTAATCTCCCTTAATTATAATATATAAACTAGTTAAAACCTAACTTAACGAGGATACCGCCATATTGGTCTGTTGGTAATTATTTAAATTGGTTTTAACCTGACTAAACTGGATACCGTTTGATTGGTCGGTTGGTAATTAAATATTATTTTGACTTAATCAGGATACCGCCTATATGGCTGGTTGGTAATTATCATGCAAAGTTAATATATTATATTAAGGGAGATATCTAAAATAGAAGTAATAAAAGTGGATCATTTTACCTCAATATGTTTTTTTATTGTACTTTTACTTTATTTACTTTTCAGCAATTTACTTTCAGCATTTACTTTTCAGCAATTTACTTTCAGCATTTACTTTTCAGTAATTTACTTTCAGCATTTAATTTTCAGTATTTAATTTTAGCATTTACTTTCCGTCATTTACTTTTCAGCAATTTACTTTTCAGCATTTACTTTATGTTTTTTATTTTATTTAAGGTTTTACTAGCCCTAGTTATGTGTCGTAACTAAGTTAGTTATCTGGGGTTGTGATGAATTCTAATATCACCGATTTATAAGGGGTTATTTTATAATTTGGGTAATTTAAAGGTTTATTTATTAAGTCTTAAGCTTAAAGCGTCTTGTTAATTGGATACTAATAAGATTGATCTGGTAAATCTAAAATAAACTTGACAAATGAATTTTAGGTTTCAGCCTTAGACTTAATAGCCTATGATCTTCATTGAGGATAAATAACCCTTTAATAGATTTCATTACAGGATAGACATATACCTGTTCGGCGGGGGTAGCCATAATTGGAACTTAAACTTAATGAATCCGGGTAATTTGGTTGACATAGACATATGGTTCAATTGGGTTATACTGGGTATTTGCGTCTGACCATCGATAGACGCTTTCGCATAATTTAGTGTTCCAGGTTAGTAAACCGATATATTACACAAAAATAAAATAACCACTTCATTTTTTAAAAAGATATTGGAAGGATTCCCAACCCTGGATAGTTTTATAAATTTGATTTTTCTTCAATCTACTTTCAAGTAATTTTATTTACTTGTTTTAATTTTAAAGTCACAACCCAATCAAACAATCAATCCATTAGATACTTGTAAACATTTAACTTCATAAATTGATAACAAAAGGTTTTAAGTCCTCGTGGGATCGATACTTTTTATACTACTTGAATGATACATGCGCTTGCATTATACGCGTGTGATTACGCACCGGTTAAGTTTTTTGGCGTCGTTGCCGGGGGACTTATTTATCTTTCACTATTAGTTTTGGGGTTAGATACGTTACTTGTATCTAATTTCTTTTTACTTATTGTTTTTGTTTTCTTGTGTTTCAGGTTCTCAGAAACTACATGAGACGAACCAGAAGCTTTGAACTCTGACCGCTTGACCCAAAAATTGAAAGAACCATCAGACAGCTGAGAAGGGCAAGACGAGAAGGCCAAGAAGCTTTAGTCAACATGGAACCTGAACCTTTGGAAATTACACCACCGACCCATTCGAGACAGAACCATTACGGTGGTCGACGACTTCATTTCCTGTATTGTACTTCCTTCTTTACCAAAAATGCGTGTGACATCAAAACATGCATCCAGATGATTCAGCAGTCAGTACAATTTAGGGGAAATGCAACTGAAGATCCTAATTCCCACATCAGCAACTTCCTAGAAGTTACAGTACTTTCAATTACAACCGAGCAGCTGAAGAAGTATGAGACTGCGTGTTTTTCCATACTCCTTGAAGGACAGAGCTAAAGCTTGGCTTCATTCACTACAAGCAGGTTCCATCACAACTTGGAACACTCTAGCCACCAAATTCCTTGCAAAGTACTTTCCACTAGCCAGAACTGCAAAGTTGAGATATGACATCACATCCTTCATGCAACAAGATTCAGAATCCCTTTGCGAAGCTTGGGAAAGATTCAAAGATTTACTCCGGAAATGTCCTCATCATGAGATCACAAAGTGGCTACAAGTCCAACCTTCTACAATGGACTTTCTGGAATAATGAGAACCACAATTGATGCTGCTGCTGGAGGAGCTTTGATGGAAAAGGAGAAGATCAGGCCAGGGACTTATTGAAGAATGTCAAAACAAAATTCTTTATGGCCAACAGAAAGGAGCATGATCCAAAGAATTGCAGGAATTTATGAAGTTGGAGCCAACACAGCACTGAATTCCAAGCTGGATGTGATTTGCAAAAATCTGGAAACTCTTAACATGAAAGTTAATGGTGGATCCACAAGTTCACCATATGGAGGAGCACCAGAACCAAACCAACTTGAATAAATGGTGAATTATGTCAACAATTTCAACAAACAGGGGACCAATCCATATTCCAACACCTAAAACCCAGGGTAGAGGAATCATCCATATTTTTCATGGAGCAACAATTCAGGGCAAAAGAACAATCCACCACCAGGATTCCAACAACAGAACTATCCACCACCTAGATTCCAGCAACAGAACAAAGGCCAGGAGCATGAAAAAGAACCAGGAATAATAGAAGTGCTGGCCCAGTTGAAGAAGCAAGAAGAAAAAAATACGATGCTTTAGCAGCTATGGTTCAAAATCAGTAGCATTGAATCAAAGCCATTCAGCCTCTATTAAAGCACTGGAAATCAATGGGATAACTGGCCAATGCTCAGAGTTACAGACCGCCAGGTACCCTTCCTAGCAACACAGAACAAAATCCAAGGAACATGGGAAATGAGCAATGTCATGCCATCATGTTAAAAAACGGTACTGAAATCAACAAAGATGTTGGAATCAAGGCAAAATTGAAGATATTCCAAAAAAACAAAGCAACAGATGGAGGAAAAAAAAGCAAAGGAAAAAGAACAGATCACTCCACCTCCACATTTTCCTCAGCGTCTTCAGAAAAAAAAAAACTGGACAAGCAGTTTGCTCGTTTCCTGGAGGTGTTAAAAAAGCTGCACATCAACATTCCATTTGTAGAAGCCTTGGAATAGATTCAATTATTCTATAATGGGCTGAATAGTTCGAATATGACTGTGGTTAATGCAGCAGCTGGAGGAGCACTATTTAATAAATTAGCTGATGACGCCTACAATCTGTTAGAAGAAAAGGCCATTAACCCTTTTCAATGGCCAAGTGAACGCGCTACGGTGACCAAAGTGGCTTGGAA